>JXCR01134254.1:100215-179550 GCA_002079205.1 Phalaenopsis hybrid cultivar | reverse complement strand
ATAATAATAATAATAATAATAATAATAATAATAATAATAATAATAATAATAATAATAATAATAATAATATCTCTGAGGAAGAAAGTGTTATACACATTTTTGTTAATTGCTGTTTTGCTTATGAAATCTGGGGGAAGGTTTTGTCTCATCTTCATATTAAGAAGAATTGGAGAAATTATGTTAGCATTATTGACATTTACAATGATTGGAGTAGTTTGGGACACTCCTTTTTTCACAATGTGCCTTATATTATGTTTTGGTTTAATTAGATGACACGTAATAATGCCAAACATAGTAAAGAGCTGCCAAACATTAATCACACAATTGGTATGGTGTTACACTGTATGAAAAAGAGACTTGCTTTCTCCAAGCTTTCGGGTACTGGTAGTTTGCTGGTTTTTCTCTCTTTACAGTTATCTGTTGTTAAACTGTCAAAGAGCCCTATTATAACTTTATGTTGCTGTCCTAAAGCACCTTTTATTAAAATCAATACAGATGAGAGTTGGAGTTCTAATTCTATCGGAGTGGGTGAAGCCTGTAGAAACTCTTTGGGCTTTATAATTTATTGGTTTATAGTTTCTTCTTGTTCAAATTTTCCTTTAGTAGCTGAGGCAGATGCAATTGTCCTTGCTCTACGGGTTGCTCGAAGGTTTGGTTGGCAACATATTATTATAGAAACAGATTTTTTTATTCTTTGGTAATCTTGCAGGTTTCATATTAAACATCATTGGAGTATTAGACACCAGATGAAGAATGTTTTATTTTTATCTAAAAATATGGATATTCAATGGCTGCATATTAAACGGGAAGGTAATATAGCTTCTAACTGGGCGGCTAAAGCAGGTGCTCGTGGGAATTCTACTATTGTTTCTACTATGGTGCCTCTGGCTCTCTCGAAATTGGCTATTATGAATCTTATTCATAGTTTTTGTTGACTGTTGTTTTCTTTTGTTGGGTGTTTGCTTTTTCGTTTATTTTTTTTTGTGTGCGTTGTATTTTTCTTTTGAGGTGGAGGAAACTTAGGTTTTTTGTTTTGTTGAGTGAGTTTTATAGGGTGTGGATAGGTTCCTCGGGTCTCTTTCTTTGGATTTTCCTTTTTGATGAAATAAAATGCGGAGCCTTTTGAGCTCTTTAACAATATATATATATATATATATATNTATATATATATATAATCTACATGAGCTATATAAGTAAACAAAAAAAATGAGATGATATGTATGTAAATGCATCAAATATAAATAGCGAAACCGTTGTCTCTTTCCGTGTCTCAACTAGTTGAAACCCTCAACTAAAAGAGAAGCCCAGAAGTTGCGACAAGAGCTCGTTGGCGAAGAAATAGATTGGTTCGCAAAGGTGAGTTTGAAATCCTCATCTTTCTCATCTTTCTTTCCATATCGCTCCTGCTTGTGACTCAAGAAAAAAGAGTATGTCGCGACCAAATCTTGTTGGTTGGAAGAATTATGCTTGGTTTAAGGGTTACTCTATTAGCTTTGTTGCTATCACTTGAAAAATTTTAAATAATGGTTTCAAAATAAAGGATATTTTGATTGCTAGAGGTACTATAATTAATAATTCTCGTGTTTTATATTTGAATCATGATGAAACAAATTATCATATTTTCTTTGAAAGTAACTTTTGTTTGGATTTTTAAATTTATAAAAAATCCAATATCATGACCCAAAAGTTGTGTTAGGGATTTTAAGTTTATAAAAAATCTACTTTCATGATCCAAAATTCATAAAACACAAAATCACCAAGATCTTTGAATTCATGATTTTCACATACTGATAAAAAAGATAAACATATTTGTAGTCATGATTGTAGAATGTGATATGAAGAGATGAAATTTCTCTTTCTAGTCTTTTTTACTTCCTGTACTTTCTGATGAAGAGAAAAAATACATAGCCTTTTTGGAAGAAAGAAAACCCTTTTCTTATTTATCAGAGAAATGATAAGTGTCTGTTGGGAAGAGACATGAACCTTTTCTCTTTAATTAATTAAATATTATTATTATTAAAATAAGTGACGGTGGCCCACACAAATAAAATAATGAAAACTAACATTCTCCCACTAGACCCACATAATATTTAATAGTGCATAACATACTGCACAAAATGCAATGTAAATTTAATCTTTATATTGGTCAAATCATAAATCATCAATAAGTACAAAATTAATATGAATTATGATAGTTATGTATCAATTTATCGACACAGTCTCTTTCATGTATCACAATATCAATTACATACTTAACGTAATGAGAAACAACATCATGATCCCATAATGTCTATTAAAAGATAAATCTTGTTAAACATCACACAACATAAAATGAACAGTAGCGATAAAAACAAGATCTATAAACATTAGAACAATAATAAAACGAGCTTAAAGTGTCAAGCATAATGAACACTAAACATAAAATTAGTAAATGATTTCTGTAATGCCCATTCTCAGAACATGTTTGTTAAATGTATGCAGTCATAAGATTGGTACTAATGTGCTCAATTGACACCCTATGTTTTTGAACTTCTTTCTTAACGACAAATACTTCAATTCCATACGTTTAATACCATCAAAATACTAGTCGTTTTTTAGAAAAGAAGATTGCTGCGAAGTTATCACAGTAAATTTTCAACGGTTTGACAATATTGTCNTATTGGTCAAATCATAAATCATCAATAAGTACAAAATTAATATGAATTATGATAGTTATGTATCAATTTATCAACACAGTCTCTTTCATGTATAACAATATCAATTACATACTTAACATAATGAGAAACAACATCATGATCCCATAATGTCTATTAAAAGACAAATCTTGTTAAACACCACACAACATAAAATGAACAGTAGCGATAAAAACAAGATATATAAACATTAGAACAATAATAAACCGAGCTCAAAGTGTCAAGCATAATGAACACTAAACATAAAATTAATAAATGGTTTCTGTAATGCCCATTCTTAAGACATATTTGTTAAATGTATGCAGTCATAAGATTGGTACTAATGTGCTCAATTGACACCCTATGTTTTTGAACTTCTTTCTTAACGACAAGATACTTCAATTCCATATGTTTAATACCATCAGAATACCAGTCTTTTTTAGAAAAGAAGACTGTTGCGAAGTTATCACAGTAAATTTTCAGCGGTTTGACAATATTGTTGACAATTCTAAGTCTTGAAATAAATCCCTGCAGCCATAAACCCTGAATTATAGCTTCAAAGCATGCCACAAATTTAGCTTTCGTAGTGGTTGCAACAATGATAGTTTGCTTCAGACTTTTCCATGAGATTGCTCCTTCAACCAAAAGGAACAAATAACTAAATGTTGATTTTCTGGTATCAACACACCCAACAAAATCTGAATCTGAATATCCTATCATTTCAAGATCATTAAATATTTTGTAAGTGAGCATGTGGTCATTTTTTCCTCGTAAGTACCTTAAAACTTTTTTTGCAGCTTTCCAATAATCTATTTCTTGATTACTTTGATACCTGCCCAACATCCCGAAAATAAGCTATTGTCTTGCTGGTACAAGTCTAGCATACAGTAAGTTTCCAACAATAGATGCATAAAAAAATTCTTCAATTTATTTACATTCCAAATCATTCTTTGGACACATCATAAGGCTTGCTTCCTCTTGAAATAACATACATTGCAGTTCATTCATATTTCACTTATCTTTTATAGTGGTATAGTTCATGCGAAATTGACCATATTCAGGAGGCAAGGAGTTAATGATAAACTNCATTTCAAGATCATTAAATATTTTGTAAGTGAGCATGTGGTCATTTTTTCCTCGTAAGTACCTTAAAACTTTCTTTGCAGCTTTCCAATGATCTATTTCTTGATTACTTTGATACCTGCCCAGCATCCCAAAAATAAGCTATTGTCTTGCTGGTACAAGTCTAGCATACATTAAGTTTCCAACAATAGATGCATAAAAAGTTTCTTCAATTTATTTACATTCCAAATCATTCTTTGGACACATCATAATGCTTGCTTCCTCTTGAAATAGCATACATTGCAGTTCATTCATATTTCACTTATCTTTTATAGTGTTATAGTTCATGCAAAATTGACCATATTCAGGAGGCAAGAAGTTAATGATAAACAACACAAAGAAATTTTCATTAACTTCCATTCTCAGGGTCTTAAGTCTTGCTGTTATGTTCGTCATTTCAACGATATGCTCGTGCATAGTACGAGAATCATCAATTTTTGTGTTGGTTAATGTACTCAATAGTGCCCCATCAAGAGACTTATCAACAGGTCAGACTTAGAACATTCCTCAGCAAATTTAATGAATTCCTTAGCACTTTTAGTGTTAAAAAATGTACATTTTATGTTGTTTGCTAGAGTCATTTGCATAAACGGTAAGCTCAAACTGTTCAATTTTTCCCAAGCTTTATAAAAAGATTTCTGCTCAAGATTGTTAGAATTAGTAGGAGCAGGGGGTTTATCAGCTAAAGTGTCAAATCAAGATCCAGAACACTAAGGTGAAAAGAATTTCCTCATGTCATTCAGAGAAATTAAGTCCATTGAATGTCTGAGCAGATGTAGCTTGCAAATGAAGAGAAATAAGAGTAAATACTACAAAAAAATAGAACATGCTCATACATCAATATTTCAAGTATTAAGNTCGTGCATAGTACGAGAATCATCAATTTTTGTGTTGGTTAATGTACTCAATAGTGCCCCATCAAGAGACTTACCACATAGTCAGACTTAGAACATTCCCCAACAAATTTAATGAATTCCTTAACACTTTTAGTGTTAAAAAATGTAAATTTTACGTTGTTTGTTACAGTCATTTGCGTAAACGGTAAGCTCAATGTGTTCAATTTTTCCCAAGCTTTATAAAAAGATTTCTGCTCAATACTGTTAGAATTAGTAGGAGCAAGGGGTTTATCAGCTAAAGTGTCAAATCAAGATCCAGAACACTAAGGTGAAATGAATTTCCTCATGTCATTCAGAAAAATTAAGTCCATTGAATGTCTGAGTAGATGTAGCTTGCGAATGAAGAGAAATAAGAGTAAATACTACAAAAAAAATAGAACATGCTCATACATCAATGTTTCAAGTATTAAACTTAAACAAATATTCATATTCAATTAGATTAAATGAAAACTTTAGTAATGTATTGAAAATCTCCTTTGGGTTATATAAGAATGCACAATAATAAACATAATTGATGCTTAAATTGTTAGTTTAACATAATTGACATTTATTTATATTAAAATTAGACATGTTTATTATCTTTGAAAATATAAGCATATCTAAACACATATATAAACATGTCACAATCATTTTCAAAGATTATAAAATAAATTATCAACCTTTGAGCGATCCACAAATAATTTATAATAAATGAATTCAAATATACCCATAATAATAAAAAAAATTTCATACTAAACATCATATACTTATGAGTAATTGAGNTTATATTAAAATTAGACATGTTTATTATCTTTGAAAATATAAGCATATCTAAACACATATATAAACATGTCATAATCATTTTCAAAGATTATAAAATAAATTATCAACCTTTGAGCGATCCACAAATATTTTATAATAAATGAATTCAAATATACCCATAATAAAAAAAAAAAATCATACTAAACATCATATACTTATGAGTAATTGAATTTATTTAATTTGATATCTATTAAACATACTAATTTGAACATTTTGGTGACTAACAAATTAAATAAAATATAGACATGAAATAAATAATAATTTCTCAATTCACCGATTAACTTTAGTTATATATTTCAAAGATCTAATTTACAGTAGAAATTTTATGCAATTAAAATACATAACATTAAATAAAAAAATCACAAATTCAACAATCAAGGCTATAATACCACATGTTAGGATGTTTAAATTTATAAAAAATCAAATTTCATGACCCAAAATTCATGTTAAGATTTTTAAATTTATAAAAAATCCAATTTCATGACCCAAAATTTATAAAACACATAATGACCAAGATCTTTAAATTCATGATTTTCACATAATCATAAATAAGATAAACATACATGTATTCATGATTGTAGAATTTGATTTGAAAAGATAAATTTCTCTCTTTAATCCTTATTATTTTCAGTACTTTTTTATGGAGAGAAAAAATGCATTCTTTTTGGAAGAGTGATGACCATTCTCTTATTTATCAGAGAAAATATAAGTATCTGTTGGGAAGAGACATGCCCTTTTTCAATTTAATTAATTAAATAGTATTATTATTAAAATAAATGACGGTGGGTCACACAAATAAAAAAATAAAAAACTAACAACTTTGCCCATTCTTTTTTTAAAAAGATGTATTCCTAATGAGAATTTTCATCTTCTAAGTGATAATATGTTACATGTTCTTTCTCAATTATATTTTTTACTCTAATACTATCAAGATGTTGCTACTTATAATATTTGAAAAAAGTGAAATGATAGAATTTTTAATAATTTTAGCTCTTCCTTAGATAATTTGGATTTTAATATATATGAGACCATTAAAAGCAGAATATGAAAGTTTAGGGAGNTCTGAAGAGATAAATTTCTCTCTTTAATCCTTATTATTTTCAGTACTTTTTTATGGAGAGAAAAAATGCATTGTCTTTTTGGAAGAATGATGACCATTCTCTTATTTATCAGAGAAAATATAAGTGTCGTTGGGAAGAGACATGCCCCTTTTCAATTTAATTAATTAAATATTATTATTATTAAAATAAATGACGGTGGGTCACACAAATAAAAAAAAAATGAAAAACTAACAACTTTGCCCATTCTTTTTTTAAAAAGATGTATTCCTAATGAGAATTTTCATCTTTTAAGTGATAATATGTTACATGTTCTTTCTCAATTATATTTTTTCCTCTAATACTATCAAGATGTTGCTACTTATAATATTTGAAAAAAGTGAAATGATAGAATTTTTAATAAATAGAATTTTTAATAATTTTAGCTCTTCTTTAGATAATTTGGATTTTAATATATATGAGACCATTAAAAGCAGAATATGAAAGTTTAGGGAACATGTTCCTTTTGCATTAAAGATTTTTATAACTTGTTTTAGCAGCATAAGTTTCTTCCTTTTTTCATGTTTGTCTTCATTAAATTGAATGGATTTATTATCAACCATTTAATGATTGATTTATCATTTTTGTTGATTTTGCTCTAGTTTTTTTATCATCCTTACTTTTTTTTAATAAGCTTGCATTCATTCTTGATTTTTTTTCTATTGTTGGGATTGGTTGAGCATCGATGGATTTCAGCCGTTACNATTAAACTTAAACAAATATTCATATTCAATTAGATTAAATGAAAACTTTAGTAATGTATTGAAAATCTCCTTGGGGTTATATAACAATGCACAATAATAAACATAATNATATATATATATATATATATATATGTATGTATGTATGTATATATATATATATGTATGTATGTATGTATATAATCTACATGAGCTATATAAGTAAACAAAAAAAATGAGATTATATGTATGCAAATGCATCAAATATAAATAGTGAAACTGTTGTCTCTTTCCGTGCCTCAACTAGCTGAAACCCTCAACTAAAGAGAAGCCCAAAAGTTGCGACGGGAGCTCGCTGGCGAAGAAATAAATTGGTTGTTCTTTCCATATCGCTCCTGCTTGTGACTCAGGATAAAAAAATACAGTATGTCACAACCAAATCTTGTTGGTTGGAAGAATTATGTTTGGTTTAAAGGTTACTCTATTAGCTTTGTTGTTATCACTTGAAAAATTTTAAATAATGGTTTCAAAATAAAGGATATTTTGATTGCTAGAGGTACTATAATTAATAATTCTTGTGTTTTATATTTGAATCATGATAAAACAAATTATCATATTTTCTTTGAAAGTAACTTTTGTTTGGATTTTTAAATTTATAAAAAAATCCAATATCATGACCCAAAATTCGTGTTAAGATTTTTAAGTTTATAAAAAATCTAATTTCATGATCCAAAATTCATAAAACACAAAATCACCAAGATATTTGAATTCATGATTTTCACATACTCATAAGAAAGATAAACATATTTGTATTCATGATTGTAGAATGTGATCTGAAGAGATGAAATTTCTCTTTTAAATTTTTTTTTCTTTCTATGCTTTCTGATGAAGAGAAAAGATACATTACATTTTTGGAAGAAAGAAAAGACTTCTCTTATTTATCAGAGAAATGATAAGTGTATGCTGGGAAGAGACATGACCCTTTTCT
Organism: Phalaenopsis hybrid cultivar; assembly: GCA_002079205.1. NCBI lineage: Eukaryota > Viridiplantae > Streptophyta > Magnoliopsida > Asparagales > Orchidaceae > Phalaenopsis > Phalaenopsis hybrid cultivar. The sequence continues at coordinate 171,294 of JXCR01134254.1, read as the reverse complement.
CTTTAATTAATTAAATATTATTATTATTAAAATAAGTGATGGTGGGCCACACAAAAAAATAATGAAAAACTAACATTCTCCTACTAGACCCACGTAATATTTAATAATGCATAACATGCTGCAAAAAATGCAAGGTAAATTCAATCTTTATATTAGTCAAATCATAAATCATCAATAAGTACAAAATAAATATGAATTATGATAATTATGTATCAATTTATCTGCATAGTCTATTTTATGTATCACAATATCAATTACATGCTTAACATAATGAGAAACAACATCATGATCTCATAATGTCTATTAAAAGATAAATCTTGTTAAATATCACACAACATAAAATGAACAGTAGCGATAAAAACAAGATAAACATTAGAACAATAATAAATCAAGCTCAAAGTGTCAAGCATAATGAACACTAAACATAAAATTAATAAATGGTTTCTATAATGCCCATTCTCAAGACATGTTTATTAAATGTCTGCAGTCATAAGATTGGTACTAATGTACTCAAATGACACCCTATGTTTTTGAACTTCCTCCTTAACGATAAGGTACTTCAATTTCGTATGTTTAATACCATCAGAATACCAGTCATTTTTAGAAAAGAAAACTGTTGTGAAGTTATCACAGTAAATTTTCAGTGATTTGACAATATTGTCGACAATTCTAAATCTTGAAATAAATCCCTGCAGTCATAACCCTGAATTATAGCTTCAAAGTATGCCACAAATTTAGCTTCCGTAGTGGTTGCAACAATGACAGTTTGCTTCAGACTTTTCCATGAGATTGCTCCTTCAGCCAAAAGGAACAGATAGCTAAATGTTAATTTTCTGGTATCAACACACCCAACAAATTTTGAATCTGAATATCCTATCATTTCAAGATCATTAAATATTTTATAAGTGAGCATGTGGTCCTTTTTTCCTCGTAAGTACCTTAAAACTTTCTTTGCAGCTTTCCAATAATCTATTTCTTGATTACTTTGATACATGCCCAGTATCTCGAAAATAAAACTATCGTCTTGCTGGTACAAGTCTAGCATACATTAAGGTTCTAACAATATATGCATAAAAAATTTCTTCAATTTGTTTGCATTCCAAATCATTCTTTGGACACAACATAAGGCTTGCTTCCTCTTGAAATAACATACATTGCAGTTCTTCATATTTCACTTATCTTTTATAGTGTTATAGTTCATGCGAAATTGACCATATTCAAAAGACAGAGTTAATGATAAACTGCACAAAGAAATTTTCATTAACTTCCATTCTCAGGGTCTTAAGTCTTATTGTTTTGTTCGTCATTTCAACGATATGCTCGTGCATAGTACAAGAATTATCAAATTTTGTGTTGGTTAACGTACTCAATAGTGCCCCATCAAGAGACTTATCAACAGAGTCAGACTTAGAACATTCCTCAGCAAATTTAATGAAATCCTTAGCACTTTTACTGTTAGAAAATGTACATTTTATATTGTTTGCTACAGTCATTTGCGTAAACGGTAAACTCAATATGTTCAATTTTTCCCAAGCTTTATAAAAAAATTTTGCTCAGTACTGTTAGAATTAGTAGGAGCGGGGGGTTTCTCAGTTGAAGTGTCAAATCAAGATCCAGAACACTAAAATGAAATAAATTTCCTCTTGTCATTCAGAGAAATTAAGTCCATTGAATGTCTGAATAGATGTAGCTTGCGAATGAAGAGAAATAGAAGTAAATACTACAAAAAATAGAACATGCTCATACATCATTGTTTCAAGTATTAAGCTTAAACAAATATTCATATGCAATTAGATTAAATGAAAACTTTAGTAATGTATTGAACATCTCCTTTGGGTTATATAACAATGCACAATAATAAACATAATTGATACTTAAATTGCTAGTTTAACATAATTGACATTTATTTTAGCTAAAATTAGACATGTTTATTATCTTTAAAAATATAAACATATCTAAACATTTCACAATCATTTTCAAAGATTATAAAATAAATTATCCACCTTTAAGCGATCCACAAATATTTTATAATAAATGAATTTAAATATACCCATAATAAAATAAAATAAAAATTATTTCATACTAAACATCACATACTTATGAGTAATTGAACTTATTTAATTTGATATCTATTAAACATACTAATTTGGACATTTTGGTGACTAATAAATTTAATCAATTATAGACATGAAATAAATAATAATTTCTCAATTCATCGATTAACTTTAGTTATATATTTCAAAGATCTAATTTACAGTAGAAATTTTATGCATTTAAAATACATAACATTAAATAAAAAAAATCACAAATTCAACAATCAAGGCTATAATACCACACGTTAAGATGTTTAAATTTTTAAAAAAACAATTTCATTGACCCAAAATTCATGTTAGGATTTTTAAATTTATAAAAAATCCAATTTCATGGCCCAAAATCTATAAAACACATAATGAACAAGATCTTTGAATTCATGATTTTTACATACTCATAAATAAGATAAACATATATGTATTCTAGAATTTGATCTGAAGAGATAAATTTCTCTCTTTAATCCTTATTATTTTCAGTATTTTTTTATGGAGAGAAAAAATGCATCGTCTTTTTGGAAAAGAGATGACTATTCTCTTATTTATCAAAGAAAATATAAGTGTCTGTTGGGAAGAGACATGCCCCTTTTCTATTTAATTAATTAAATATTATTATTATTAAAATAAATGACGGTGAGTAATACAAATAAAATAATGAAAAACTAACAACTTTGCCCATTCTTTTTTTTAAAAAAGATGTATTCCTGATGAGAATTTTCATCTTTTAAGTGATAATATGTTACATGTTCTTTCTCATTTATATTTTTTCCTCTAATACTATCAAGATGTTGCTACTTATAATATTTGAAAAAAGTGAAATGATAGAATTTTTAGTAATTTTAGCTCATCTTTAGATAATTTGAATTTTAATATATATGAGACCATTAAAAGCAGAATATGAAAGTTTAGGGAAAATGTTCCTTTTGCATTAAAGATTTTTATAACTTGTTTTAGCAGCATAAGTTTCTTCCTTTTTCATGTTTGTCTTCATTAAATTGAATGGATTTATTATCAACCATTTAATGATGGATTTATCATTTTTGTCGATTTTGCTCTAGCTTTTTTTATCGTCCTTACTTTTTTTTAATAAGCTTGCAGTCATTCTTGATTTTTTTCTATTGTTGGGATTGGTTGAGCATCGATGGATTTCGACCATTATTAAATTCAACCAGATTCTGAGTATATTTTTATGTATTCTAAATCTTTGATGGAATTTTAATATATTATTGCAGGTAAGTTCTGAGTTCAGGTTATATGTCTCTTTTATTTCTTTGATGATTTGATTCCATATTTTCTCTAATTCCAGAGCTTTATTTGTTTTTGTCTCTGAATTATGTGCTTCAAACTCTTGTTTATTTTATGTAGGATTAGTGTTTCTTATTGGGTTTTATTGATGTTGTTGGTATTGTAGTTAGTTGTTCATGTTTTTTCCCAGTTGGTACTTGTTTCATGTGATTGGGTATTTCAATTACTTGCTAATTTGTTCTTTGGAGCTTTGGCTATAGGTTCCATCTTTTGTTTAATATTTGATGTGCTTGAATTTCATACTTGATTTTTACTAATTGCTGAGATTGGCTTGAACGTTGACAAATACCAACCTAATTAAAATTCAATCAGATTCTGAATTATTTTTTACAGGTAAGCTTTGAGCTCAGCTATTCCTATAATCTCTTTGATGGTTTCTTATGACCTCTTCCACATATTTTTTTAATGTTTTTTTTTAATTTATTGTTTTTCTTATTTCTGGTTTTGTTTGTTCATGTCTCTGTTTTTGTATTTCTCTCTTGTTTATTTTTAGCAGGATTAGAGATTCTCCTTGAATGTTGATGTTGTTGTTGTTGTAGCCGATGATTGTTGATGTTGAAATTGCTAATCTCTCTGGATTTGAAGTTGGATGTCTTTGTGTTTGTGTGTTGGTTGTCTCCGATTGTTGATGTTGAAATTGCTAATCTATTTGGATTTGAAGTTGTTGATGTTGGACGTGTTTGTCTGTATTTTGCTTTGTGTCTAGTCTTGAGTAGTGTAATGGTTGTTTGTTTGTTTGTAGTATTCATATGAGTGTTTGTTTAATTTTTTTATGTGAGTTACAATATGAGTTGTCTTGTTATAATTCTTCGTTGTGCTCTCTGTTCTCTTCCCAAAAAAATTAGGCGTGACCCTCATCATTTATTTGAAAATATTGAGGATCTCAAGTATTTGTATAAATAAGAAAATTTTGGTATTGAATATTAAAAGCACAAGAATTGTGTGATCAATATTAACTTTTATCAAACACTTTAATATAATTAGAACATAGTAGTGTATATAAGTAAATATTAGAAATATAAAATAATTTAATTAANGTATAAATAAGAAAATTTAGGTATTGGATTTATAAAAGCACAAGAATTGTGTGATCAATATTAACTTTTTTTATCAAACACACTTTAATATAATTAGAACATAGTAGTGTATATAAGTAAATATTAGAAATATAAAATAATTTAATTACGTAAATAAATTTTAATAAAGGTAGTAATAATTAATATTAAAATTTAAGAGCAATTATATATAGCTCTCAAAACATTACTACTTGCAATACTAATACTTATGCAAAATAATAATACGCATTTACATACACACCACATAACTCTTTTCATTTACATTGTTTAATGCTAAAATATTGTATTTATAAATACACAATTTTAAGAGTAATATAAGTAAATACAAAAATCGGATGGTATNGAGCAATTATATATAGCTCTCAAAACATTACTACTTGCAAAACTAATACTTATGCAAAATAATAATACGCATTTACATACACACCACATAACTCTTCTTCATTTACATTGTTTAATGCTAAATTATTGTATTTATAAATATACAATTTTAAGAGTAATATAAGTAAATACAAAAAATCGGATGGTACGTCTCTTTCCCGTCGGTGCCTCTACTAGCANGAGCAATTATATATAGCTCTCAAAACATTACTACTTGCAAAACTAATACTTATGCAAAATAATAATACGCATATAACTCTTTTTCATTTACATTGTTTAATGCTAAATTATTGTATTTATAAATATACAATTTTAAAATCGGATGGTACGTCTCTTTCCCGTCGGTGCCTCTACTAGCTAAAACCCTCGACTAGAAGAGAAGCCCGGAAGTCGCGACCGGAGCTCGCCGGCGAAGAAATCGACGGGATTGCGGCGGTGTGTCTGAAATCCTAATCTTTCTTTCCATCCCGCTCCTGCTGTGACACGAGAAAGAAGAAGAGAGTAAGTTGCGACCGGATCTTGTTCTTTCTGCACGCGTAAGTCCTTTAAATCCACTGAACCATATAATTCTGAAGTTTTAGAGCTTAGATCAAAACGGAGGTACAACGGGATTTAGAATTGCGTTTGATTTATTTAAGCATTTATGCAGTTTTTGACCGTTTGGTTTGGTAGGATTTAAATCCCGCGTAAAGCCAACTTGAATCCCCTACAAAAAAGACTATTAGTTGAACTTTTCGACATAATTTACTTTAAATACCGCTTAAATCCAGCTACCAAGCAGCCCCAAAATAGTCACCTTCACTTGGTGTCTGAACTTCGAATCCAATTACTCTTTTTTTGTGTATTGCTTGTTTAGCTATCCGTGATGAAATCTGTTATGGCTAGTTTGCTACTTTTTTGTTTCTATTTGGTTGCTACTAACTTTACCTTATTTATATATGATATTAGGATCTTCAAGTGCATAAGTTTGTTTCACAAATATGTCCACTATCTCTGGAAATTTATTCTGCATGGCTCGTCAATGTATCTTTTCTGTTTTGTCATTTGGTCCGATGCCAAATCATATTGCTTTTATCATGGATGGAAATCGTAGATATGCAAAAAATCGGAACATTGAACGAGGCAGTGGTCACAGAGCAGGATTTTCTACCCTTATATCTATTTTGAGATATTGCTATGAAATGGGAGTTAAGTATGTCACCATTTATGCCTTCAGCATTGACAATTTCAAAAGAAAACCAGAAGAGGTTCAATCAACAATGGATCTGATGAATGAAAAGATTGATGAATTGCTAAAAGAACAGAGCATTGTGAATGAATATGAGATTAGGATTAACTTTTGGGGAAATCTTGACCTTTTGAATGATTCAGTGAGGTTCTCAGCTGAAAAAGCAATGAATAATACATCTCATAATACAGGACCCGTTCTCTCANGCTCGCCGGCGAAGAAATCGACGGGATTGCGGCGGTGTGTCCGAAATCCTCATCTTTCTTTCCATCCCGCTCTTGCCGTGACACGAAAAAGAAGAAGAGAGTAAGTTGCGACCGGATCTTGTTCTTTCTGCACGCGTGAATCCTTTAAATCCACTGAACCATATAATTCTGAAGGTTTAGAGCTTAGATCAAAACGGAGGTACAACGGGATTTAGAGTTGCGTTGGATTTATTTAAGCATTTATGCAGTTTTTGACCGTTTGGTTTGGTAGGATTTAAATCCTACCTAAAGCCAACTTAAATCCCCTTTTCGACATAATTTACTTTAAATACCGCTTAAATCCAGCTACCAAGCAGTCCCAAAATAGTCACCTTCACTTAGTGTCTGAACTTCGAATCCTATTACTCTTTTTTTGTGTCGNTTTCGACATAATTTACTTTAAATACCGCTTAAATCCAGCTACCAAGCAGCCCCAAAATAGTCACCTTCACTTAGTGTCTGAACTTCGAATCCTATTACTCTTTTTTTTGTGTCTNAGATTTTTAAATTTATAAAAAATCCAATTTCATGACCCAAAATTTATAAAACACATAATGACCAAGATCTTTGAATTCATGATTTTCACATACTCATAAATATGATAAACATACATGTATTCATGATTGTAGAATTTGATCTGAAGNAGTTATCTTGGTCTGTACCCCATGGAGTTGTACAATAATTATATGGATGTATCATTTAAATGGGAGACACATGAAATTAGATAGAAATAATATTTTTACTTTTATATAGTAATTGTGTTCATTAATGATATTGGAGAATGAGTTGGATTTTCTATGCTGCACATATTTATCTCTCAATTATTATCATGTTATGATTGTAACCATTTTTAGCTTCCCAAAGTGTTGGCCAATTCATATTATCATGATTTAAATTATAAAATTTTCCCCTTGTTATTTGATATTTTCTTACTTTGTATATGTATTGTAATTTAGAAGAGAGATTAAAATGGATGTGTTTTATTTGATCTTATGATTGCCAACTTATGGATGAGATAGCCTTTCCATTCAATGAATAATTATGAGAAATTTTCATTCTAAGTATCGTCTCTTTGTTATTTCTAAGTCAAAGTTCTGTTTTTTCTTCAATTGAAGAGAATCTTCATACCTATAAATGGTTTTATTGAATTTTTTCGTGTTTTTCATTTGGTCAATTGCTTAACAGGTTGATTGTAGTTTTTTATTCTCAAAATAAAAGAGCCCATTTGATTGCAATGCTTATTTTCATAGAAGTTCTTGCTCTTAATTAGAAATTAAGTCTTAGACAATAATTATTTTTTTTGCTCTCGCGAAGTAACATGAATGATGGACTTATTGGAAGCACTCTAAATTCTTGTACAATCCTCAAGTGAGAAGGATTCCCGAAAATTTTTCCGCACATATATCTATATAAATGTTATGAATTATTTTTCGAAAAGAACTTATTACAAGTATTTAAGGTTTCTTAACTTGTGATACTCATGCCTATATGATATGTCAGTCTTATGCTTTGAGGTGTATCCAATTCAACATCCACCTTAGAACCCTAACCCTTTATATTAAACAAATTTGTTTAAAATCATGAATATTCAGGATTTAGATTCACCACCACAAAGGAATCCACATGTAGGATTGAGAATTTAGCCCGAAGATCAATAATCGCTCGAAAATTGATTCTAATCGAGATCAACTCGAATAAAATGAGGTGAGCTATGAGCCAAATCTTTGGTTCGATTTATTTTCGCCTTTCAATCGGAGCCCTAACTTATTCATTCTCATCTGCCACACTCCCTCCCGAGTCTGCGTCCTCTGCGATCTCTTCTCTGGCCTAGGGCTGAGAAATTAGCTCCAAGGTCAGTAATCGCCATGAAAGCCATCCCCTCCTCTCTCTTTCTCTCTCATAGTTTTGGGAGATTGTAAGCTTAGTCAAGTCTATTACTAATTCGATCGATAGGGGAGATCAATCAGGAAGGTAAAGCTTTCTTCATTTCTTATCATTCATTTTTTGTGGTTGCTCTAAATTTGAGGAATTTTTTACTCTGTTAACCACAATTAGATATATTAAGGTTTTTTTGTGATGAATGAGACTTTTTTTTTCAGGCTTCTTGCTTTTTCTACTCTAAACGCTGTCATTGCCGATCCCAAGCTCGAATGTGAAAAATGGAGGGTTGCGTTAGTTAGTCGACAACCAGCGTAAAACTTGTCGAAAAAAATCATGACAAAAATCCTTTTGATCATTGTGTAAGTGCTCGGGCGTTCCCTGAAAGCGACGCGTTGTATAGCCTGAATACAGTGAAAAGTGTGCAAGGGCTGCTACACCGGCGCCCGGGTGTAGTGTTGAATAAGCAAGGGTTCACACATTACGGGCGAATGCGGCTAAAGAAGTTAGTCCATGAAATTAATGAATTTAATGAAACTAATATTAGGATATGATCTTTGAATATATGTACTCTCTATGATAAATTAATGGAATTAGTTGATATTATGATTCATAGGAAATTAATATCTTATGTATTCAAGAAACTAAGTGGGTTGGAGAAAAGACCAAGGAGATTGATAATTTAGGTTTTAAACTTTGGTATTCTAGTAACAGTCGTACTAGAAATGGTGTAGGTGTAATTATAGATAAGAGTTTGAAAGATAATGTTGTAAAAATTAATAGAATTGGAGATAGAATTATAGCTCTTAAGATTATCATTGATACTAAGATTTTTAATATTATAAGTGCTTATGCTCCTCAAGTAGGTTCGGATACAGGGTCTAAGATAAATTTTGGAATGACTTAGAAGACTTAATACAGATGATACCTCTTGAAGAAAGATTTTTTATTGGAGGAGATTTAAATGGACATGTCGGTAAAGTGATAGATGACTTCAGTAATACCCATGGTGGCTACGGTTTTGGAGTAATTAATGAAGAAGGTGGAACTATTCTAGATTTTGCTTTAGCGTATGATTTTGTTATTACTAATACATTATTCAAGAAAAGAGATGAACATCTTATTACTTATAAGAGTGGATCTAATAAAACACAAATTGATTATTTTTTTATGAGAAGAAGATATCGTCTTGATTGTAAAGATTGTAAGGTCATTCCAAGTGAGAATTTAAGTACCCAATATCGTTTATTAGTTATAGATTTTAAGATTAAGAGTTGCAAAATAAAGAATACCAAGACTCATCATCGTAGAATTAGATGAAGAAACTAATAAGACATAAATAAAATTATTTTTATGAGTAAAATTCAAGATTTCAAATTTAGGATATTCATGAAGAAGCAAATGTTATGTGAGATAAAATAACAAACGCTATTAAACTAGTAACAAAAGATGTGCTTGGAGAATCAAAAGAAAAAGTTTTTATAAATAAAAATAATTGGTGGTGGAATAATAATGTTCAAGAAAAGATAAAATATAAGATGTTATGTTAAAAAAATTGGTTTAAATGTAAAAGCTTAGAGAACTGGGAAAAATATCAAATGACTTGCAGAGAGTCTAAAAAAACAATCCGTGACGCTAAAAATTCTGTTTTTAATGATCTTTATAATAGATTAGATACTAAGGATGGTGAAAAATATATGCATAAACTAGCCAAACAAAGAGAAAAGAAAAGTAAATATTTAACTCAAGTAAATTGTATTAAAGATGAAAATCAAAAAGTACATTTCTTAGAAAAAGATATTCAACATAGGTGGGTGAGTTACTTTGATAAACTTTTTAAAGAAGTTTCTGAAAATACGATCGACCTTAGTGATCTTAATATCATGAATAATAATAAAACATTTCATTTTTACTGTCGCATTAGTAAAAAAAAAGTTGAGGAGACTTTAAAGAAAACAAATGGTGAAAAGTCTGTAGGACCTGATGATATCCCAATTGAAGTGTGGAAATATTTGAGAGATTTAGGAGTTTCTTGGCTTACTAAACTCTTTAATATTATTGCAAAAAATAAAAAGATGGCTGAGGAGTGGAGGAAGATTATTTTGGTCCCCATTTTTAAGAATAGAGGGGATGCACAAGAATGTGCAAATTATAGAGGAATTAAGCTGATGTGTCATACTTTAAAGTTATGGGAGAGGGTAATTAAGCATAGGTTAAGACACATCACAAAGATTTCTCATAATCAATTTGGATTTATGTCGGGCAGGTCTACTATGGAAGCTATACATTTATTGAGAGGTTTGATGGAGAAGTTTAGAGATAATAAGGAGAATCTACATTTGATTTTTATTGATTTAGAAAAAACTTACGATAAGGTTCCAAGAGATATCCTTTGGAGAGTTCTTGAGAAGAAAGGTGTTGATATGACTTATATTCAAGTCATTAAAGATATGTATACTTGAGCTGTTACTTGTGTTCAAACTGAAGGAGGATTGACCAAATATTTTTCTATTTCTGCTTTAAGCGCATATCGGATGGTCTTACTGGACATCTACAGGAGGATGTATCTTGGTGTATGCTTTTTGCTGATGATATCCTTCTCGTGGATAAAATGAGAGAAAAAGCCCAGGAAATACTTGAATTATGGAGGTCTATATTGGAGTCTAAAGGCCTTCATTTAAGTAGAACGAAAACTGAATACATGAAATGTAATTTTAGTAGTAATAGTTCTAATGACAGAAGTGTGAGTTTGGGTAATCAAATTATTAAAAAGTGTGAACAACTTAGATATCTTGGGTCCATTGTTCAAAGCGATGGTGATATAGATGAGGATTTCAATAGTAGAATTCAAGTTTGGTTGAAGTGGAGGAATGCTTCGGGGCTTTTGTTTGATAGAAAAGTACCGCTTAGACTGAAAGGAAAATCTTATAAGATGATAGTGAGACCTGCAATGCTCTATGACCCTGAATGTTGGTCTTTAAAAGAGAAGCATTATAATAAGTAAGTGTTGCCGAGATGTGAATGATTAGATGGATGAGTGGATTTATACTTGGAGACAAAATGCGAAATGAATATATTCGTGATAGGGTTGGTGTATCTCTTGTGATGGTCAAAATTAGAGAAAATCGTCTTAGATGGTTTGGTCACATTAAACGTCGACCATCTGATGATCCGATTAGGAGAGTAGATGTTTTAGATTGGACTTGTGTTAAGAAAGGTAGAGGTAAACCTAGGAAGTTATTATATTAAAAATGATCTTAATTTACTAGAACTAAATAAAAATATGACACTAAATAGGATGCAATGGAGAAAAATGATTCATTTAGCCGACCCCACGTAGTGGGATTAAGGTTTTGTTGTTGTTGTTGTATCATTTTTTTTTTCCTTCTATGAAAGTTTGATGAGATTGCGTTTTAGATGTTGTACTTGTGAAATTGATGGTGATTTTATATTTTAAGTTAGAGGCTTTGTTCTTTACCATGTCTTATAGGGTTTTTTTCTTTGTTTTTTTAGTTGCTGTGTTCAGTACTTTTGATTATTTATTATCTATTTTGCTCCTCAGGAATAAAGAATAATGATTAATGACATGAAAAGAAGAAAATAAAAATTCTTTATCTTGTTAATATTCCAAAACCATGTGTCTGTTTGACAACTAGCATGCCTCATTTTTTACTTAGTTATTCTTTATCTTGTCTATTTTACTATTTTTTGTTTTTCATATTAATCAATATTTTTTACTCAAATGAAATTTTAGTTGGATCATTATGATTTTTGAGCCGTCTCAAACAGTATTTCGAGCTGACTCGAACAGCTCGAATAGTATTTCGAGCCGGCTCGAGTAGCATTATTTCCAACCGGATGAAACTTTAGTTGGATCATTATGATTTTTGAGCCAAAAATTACATTCGAGCCGGCTTGAAAATTGCTCGATTTCGAGTTGGATCGGATCTAAACTCACTTTAATTGATTCACAAGCCAATTTCGATCCAGTTTAAAAAATTTCAATCCGATTTTAAGCTGGCTCTGGATCGGCTCGAAATCGGATCGGTCACAGCCCTATCCACATGCTAAGGTTATAGCATGATATTCTGCAATGATTGGACCTATAAATGTTTTTGGTTTTTTGTAATAATATAGACTTTAAACTCGAACCCAAATCAAAGTTAATTTGATAAGCCATAGTGGTAATGTAAAGATTTATGGTTTGCTGTTTAAGCTAACACACACAAAAAATATTATATTCCTATGAGATTGTCACTCTATGCTTTAAACTATGGTTCATAAATTTACACATACCCTAAAACTTAAAAGTAGCGTAATGTAACCTCGAAGCCCTGAGTCCTAAAACATACATTCAAAACTGATCTCGGCTTTCTTCCATCAAGCCATTGTAAAGCATTTTTCTTCAATTTTCTTTTCTCTTGATTAAATTATAAGCTCCCATTTGGCTGTAAAGTGCAATCGAGTTGATTAACTTATGAGCACACACACACACACACATATTCTACTCTTTCCTAATTTGCTAAACATAATTTGGCTTTATCTCATTGAAGCTGTTTGCTACGAATGCTTGTCATGTATTGGAGACGAGATTCAATATTATGGGGAAAGTAAGGGAGGGTGAATAAGGCATTTGCTTCTAGCAATAGATTTGTAATTCATTGATATTTTTTTCATGCTATCAACAGTGGATTGTACAAAGAAATAGGAGTTTTTGAAAGCGATTCTTAGTATTTTATTTTTGATAGTAACGTCATAATTAATGGGGAAAAATGTTAGTGACCACGTAATCTTGGTGGATGTTTTTAACAACATCATTGAATGGTTGCAAAGCATCTTAATGGGCTTAAAAAAATTTGGAATTAATTGGGCATTCTTGAACGATAAGGAGAAATATAGGATTTGGAGGAGCAAATGCGGAGAAATATAGGATTTGGAGGAGCAAATGCGAACAATTATTTTGCATATGAGAAGGAATTCTACGGTGTGGTGAGAATGGCGATGGTGGCACCACATTGATGAAGACTGGCTTCGTCGACCAGGAGGAGCATGTGGCCTTGTGCCATAAGGGGAAGAAGAGGTTGTAGAGGTTTTGGCTTTTAGATGAGGAAGATAAGATATTTATTGTAGAAACTTGATTTGGTTAGAGGGGAAGATGAAAATGAGTGATGCTTGATACTAAAAGGTAGAATTTTACATGGTTAAATGATAGCGGAAATACATTGACGTTGATCATGTTTTTTCCTCTTTTACTTTTTTTTAATTATAGTATTCATCATAGTTGATGTCATCATGTATCACAAGTTATTTTTTCATGGGAAAAAAGTGGTTTGAAGAACTTACTGAATAATTTGACCCAAATCTCTCCCTTAGATACTATAGTATATGGAACAACCTTTCAGTAGGAAGTTTTTGATTAGGTCAAATCATGAAATTAAATTCCTTCAACATCATATTGGATCAAATTCCTTCATAGGATTGTTATTTTTTCTTTTAATGGCGAAAGGAATTTAGTATTAGAAAATTTTCTTTTGTTTCCAGTGTTAGAATAAATTTGATTTTAGTTGATTGCTTTTTTGAACATGGATAGAATGTTATTTTTGATTCTTTGGTAACAATTCAAAATAATAAAGCTTTTATTTGCTATGAAATTAATATTGAAAGATAAATTATATCTTTTTAATCATGAAAGTTGTGTGCTTAACAAGGAGTTAATTCTAGATAACCATTCATCCAGGAAATAAAATGGTTCTTCAACAACCAAACATTCCTTTGGCATCTAAGATTGGTACAAAGAATGGTAAATTTTAAACTAAGTGAATCATTAGAATTTAAACCATTGCCACTTTGTGGATCCTACTCCCAATTATATTTCTTACCATACAAAACTATAAAATTTCAATTTTATGGCTGTGTGATACCCTAGTTAACCTAAACAACAAATTGCAAAGTTTATTGCTGAAATTAGATAGGGTTACAACAAACACATACGACAATAGGAAATAACAAGGGACACAATACAGACCCAAACTAGGGCTAGGAAGAAGGTGATGGCTTGTTAGCAGGAAGGGATGGGTATGGTTAGGGCAGCAGAAGAAAGCTTGGTGGTTGGATGGGGCAGCTGGACGAGTTGTAGGAAGGGTTAGTGGCAATTACGGGAAGGAAGGGAAAGGATTGGTTGGAGGAAGGTTGGTTGTGAGTGACAACGATACATGGTGAAGGAGGGACGAGAATTCAGGGAAGGGCTAGCTCTAGGGCATGATAGGGAGAAACAAAAAACTGGTGGAAGGGAGGGAGTTGTTTGGAGTGGGGCGGCAAGGTGGGACAGGGTGTCTTGAGATGCAAAATTTTTTCTGTGCGAACTCCTGACGTAGCTCTACGTGCGGTGCAGGGTATTCCTGAGTTATTTTTAGGTTATTTCTGTGTTATTTTCAATAATATTGAAATATCCCAGAAATAACCCGCGGTCTTTATTTCTGGGTTATTTCAGGATTATTGAAAATAACCCAGAAATAACCTGAAAATAACTCAGGAATACCCTGCAACACACGTAGAGGTACGTCAGGTGTCTGGACAGAAAATGCGCGCCTTGACATGACTGTTGACAGAGTGGAGTGTGACCAGGCAGGGAGAAGGTAGTGTGGGGAGGACTGGAAGTTTAAGGGTGGTTGCAGGGAACATCAAATTGCTGTTTTTCAGGACTACAATTAGGCAGGGGGCAGTGGCAGTGAGAGGAGGGCTGCTAAGGATGAAGAAAGTTGCGAAGGAGAGAGAATCGAGGATAAATTTGCTCGCGGGAGCGAGTTACAATCAAAGCATCACTCAAACTCTTGGAGAAAATCACTTCAGAGTAGTTATAGCCGGGGCAGCCTCTCGATTTCGTATACAACCTTAGAACTATAGAACTTGGACTCCGACTCCTGCTTGACAGAAACATCAATCAAAAAGTAACCCTAGACACTTATGAAAACAAAAAGTAGACAGAATAACTAGGAGTGTGCCCCACTCCAATTGGGTTGTAAATCCATGGGAAAATAGAGTCTTCTGGCTACTAGGAGTTCTTGAGTCGAATCGGCCCAAAATCAACTCCCCCTTGTTGCATTGCTGGATACATCATTGTGATATGGTTTCTTATTTTGTATAACATTACCAAGGTTTCGTTTGTGATCATTTTTTTTTTGTTTTTAGTTTTATTTTTGAGAACACATTTGGTCAGTATAATTCCTACATGCTTTTTTTTGTTTTTGTTTTTAACAACAGCTAAAATAATTTTAATGGCCTATTTGATATCTCTTTTGTTTCTTATTTTTATTTTTTCTTTTATTTTTAAAAGCTTGTTTGGTTGGTATAATTTTTATATATTTTTATTTTTATTTTTTAAAATAAAATAACTTCTTTTAAAAAAAAACACTCAAAACACTTAAAAGATGTTTTGTGTTTTGAGTGTTCTTAAAAACAACTACCTCAATCAAATCTATTTTAAATTTAAATCAAAACATCAAAAAGTAAAGGGAAAAAAAAAAGTGATCTCAAACAGCCCTAAGTGCTGCATTCTCTTAAAAACAACTATCAACTAAACATGTTCTAATTCAAATCAAAACATATATAAATCAATATAAAAAAAAATGCCAAAAACAAAATACAAAAGTAATCCCAAACAATTCCCAAGCAGCAGTTTGGGACCACTCATATGTTTATTTCTATTTTTAATTTTTATTTTGGTTTATTTATGTTTTGATTTCAAATAAAATATATTTTGCTTGTTTGATTAATATGCGATTGTTTTATAAAACACTCAAATCACATGTAAGTTGTCTTGAGAGTTTTAAAAACATGTTAATTTATTTTTTTTAAAATAAATAAAAAATAAAACAGGTAAAAAATAAACTAAATAAATATACTTTTAAAAACCAAAATAAAAAACAAAATTGATCCCTGGCAGTAGGGCTGTAAAAAAAGCTCGTTGTTTGCTTACAACTCGTGTTTTGTTCGTCAATGAGTTCGTATTTGATTCGTTAAGAAACTGACTCGTTGTTCGCGAACAACTCGTGTTAGGCTCGTTTGTTAAGAAACAAACACGAGCAATGACTTCACGAACAATTTCGAACACGTGCTTATTTCAAACAAACTAAATTTCAAACGAATCAAACAAGAACACAAGCTCTGTTCATTCGTGTTCGGTTCGTTTACACCCCTAGGCATGACACATAGGTATGCAAGTCAACCATCATAAGAAGGCCTATCGAAATCGATAATCAACATTTTGGTAGATCATACCCAAGGAAGGACTACTCTCTTCATTATCATTGATCATCCCACGGACGCCTCAAAGGCTCTTTATCAAGGATCAAAATTAACCATGTGGAGGTCTTTTGAGTAAGACCTTCATATGATCATTATGTTCATTCTATGTCGAGGACTTTCGAATAAGCTCATATGGCTTTAAAGGATAAACAAAAAATAGAGAGTTTATAAAACTTAAAAGGAGATGCCTCCTCTTTGTTTGGCGGTAAAATCCTTTTTTTGTTCACATTCATATTAGTATTTTTTAATAAAAAATACTAATAAAACATAATTTATTTGAATTCAAATGAAATATATCTACTTAAAATTTCAACATAGCTTTATTTTATAAGAGAATATAACAAATGTCACTTCAGATAAAAATTTTAATTAAAAAAAAATTGCTAGAAACTCCTACCTAATCATGCCCTTTTAGAAGTTTTAATTTATGCAAATTCTATTAGAAATTTCTAAATATACAAACATTAGCTTAGAATTTAAGAATTTAATATATATCGTTTTTAAAAATAATTTTTTCATCGAATTCTTAAATTCTAAGCCAATGTTTTTTTCTCACAGAAAAACAAATTTCACCAAAGAGATCTATTTTATTTATTTAATTCGTTATAACCTTAATTCACAAGTGAAGCTTTGTGGCCTGGAAATTGTTCGAAATTAACACTCTTCAAAATAAATTCCATCATCTCTTCCATGGAATTCTTAAAAGCCATGGCCTACAAGCAGTTTCTAGGATGCAGGAGTAAGCCTTGACTCATGAAGTCAAGCCTCATGTGAACTGATGTTACAACAACAAGATGACTTTGAAAATTAAGACCAATTTTGCAGCAGTTGTCTATATCCCTCCTTCAAAGCAATTTCATCCAGAGCGTAGATGATGATCTTCTTCCAGACAAAAAAGTACATGCGAATTAATAATATCATGGTGATATTTCATCACAATGCCATCAAATTCATCTTCAACAGCACTTTCCCAATACCCATATAAGCCACCTAACACCAAACAGACCATANGTCAGAAGTTTTGCTTGTTTCATTACTATTTAATATTAACATTAAATTCAACTATTTTAAAACTTGTTTCATTGCTGTTTAAATATGGACGTGAAATTCAACTGTTTGAGAGCTCAAGTTGTGCGTGATTGTGAATTTGAGCAGCTCATGAACAAATGCAAGCAATATCGAGCCGAACACGAATAGATTTATTACAAGTCTGATTGAAGCACGAGCTGATTTCGAACATTTATTAATGCAAATGAGCTGAACACAAATAGAATCTCAGCACGCCCATGTTCGGCTCATTTACACCACTACATGTACTAACAATGAAGAATAAGAAACCCAAGAATCACAAAATATATAGTTTACCAGATTGCCTCACTCAGAGNAGCAATGACTTCACGAACAATTTCGAACACGTGCTTATTTCAAACAAACTAAATTTCAAACGAATCAAACACGAACACAAGCTCTGTTCGTTCGTGTTCGGTTCGTTTATACCCATACCTGGCAGGCCTTAGGCTTTACTTGCTTCGCTATCTTTCTAGTTTCCTTCATTCTTTTCTAATTCTTTTTATGGACAGCTTCATGCTTTATTTTTGATAGCTATGTGCCTTCAAATTCTCCAACGAAGTGACTATGGTTGTTTGTTCCTTATAAAAAGAAATCTTACAAAAATAAAGCACATTAAAGATGCAAAACAAATAATTATCAATGCATACTTATAAAAACAAGTAGTTTCTACCACCTTTCATCAGCTTTGCTTTCCAAGTCAGATTTCAATATCAAACTCTCTTAGCTTCTTCACAAGAAATACACACACACACACACAATAACGAGCTCTAATATAATGAAGTGAATCTAATTAATTTCTTAATTAACATAAAAATCCTTTAATTATAACTATGCTATACAACATTAACATCAACATAGATTCAATAAAAAGGCTATTAGACTTTAACCTACCCTACATCCATGGGAGCTAAGAGAAAATTTAGTCCACTAATAAAATAAGTCACAATTATGGTTTAAAATATCAAGAGCACACCATATGTTTTCCAAAATTCTATGTACATTTACTTAGGGACTCCAAAAAAGCTTGTCATTCGTAAATGACTCTTGTTCGGCTCATTAAATAACTCGTGTTTGATTCGTTTGTTAAGCAAGAGAGACGAACACTAATAATTTGTTTAAGCTTGATTTATAAACGGGTCGAACACAAAAAAAAAGTTTGTTCATTCGTGCTCGGCTCGTTTTGGCTTAAAATAATTAAACAATAATTTTCTATATATCCTTTTTATAAAAAATTTTTATATGTGTAAATGCTAAATTTTATTATTTTTAAAAATTACTTGAGTGGTATAATTATAAGAAATATAGTTTTAGGCGTTAGATATGTATATAGAGAGGAAATTTGTATTTTGAAATGGTGTTATTGCATTTAATTAAAAAGAAAGATGTATGTATAAAAATGGCTAAAAATGCAAAAAAAAGCTAAACCAAAAGCGGCAATGAATTTTCCCCCGCCCCGCCCAACCCTTGTTCTCTAATTTAGGAGTTAGACGAATTGGGTGGTATGTATGTAAATAGTAAATACCCATAGAAAATTTGCAAAAAACCTCCCTCATATGTTTTAGTCCCACATCGGTAGTCAGAAGTTTTGCTTGTTTCATTACTATTTAATATTAACATTAAATTCAACTATTTTAAGACTTGTTTCATTGCTGTTTAAATATGGACGTGAAATTCAACTGTTTGAGAGCTCAAGTTGTGCGTGATTGTGAATTTGAGCAGCTCATGAACAAATGCAAGCAATATCGAGCCGAACACGAATAGATTTATTACAAGTCTGATTGAAGCACGAGCTGATTTCGAACATTTATTAATGCAAATGAGCTGAACACAAATAGAATCTCAGCACGCCCATGTTCGGCTCATTTACACCACTACATGTACTAACAATGAAGAATAAGAAACCCAAGAATCACAAAATATATAGTTTACCAGATTGCCTCACTCAGAGCCACCAAGCCTCCAAAGTTCTCTATGAGCCATAGCTGTTGAAAGGGTATATGAGAAGCAACAAAAAATTGTACTTTTGGATGCTATGACCTTAAGAGAATACCACAATGTATAGTGAAGTCTCCACTGGTTGTACAAGTCTCAGTAGACAAAAGACTAGCAGGAAACATGGAAATTTAGAAGCCGTAGCTGAAAACAGAATCTGCTGGAATAATTTGAACATTAAGCATATAATAAAAAACTGTAGCCTCCAAAGAAAACATCCATAATCTGCACAAAAGATAATTTGAAGCTCATGTAGTCATTCAGCCTCATATTTTGGAGATCCTTAAGATCAAGCGAAGGTGGAACTTATTGAAAGACATCAGCACTCATATCATCAGCTGTAACAATGCCAAAATTTAATTCCATTGCTTGATAAATCTCTCAGTTTTCATTTACTGGATGATCCTTATGACCATTTGGCTCAATCTTAAATTTATTCACTAATGCGTTTGATATAGTAATAGGAGAGTTATCTAAGTCAGCCTGAAAGCATAGATTTTGAATATTTTTAACAAGAACGTAATTATTTAAGCCTTGCAGAGAAATTTTGCGTTTGAATACATTGCAATATGTATGACTGAACCTAACCACGACTCATATTCCTTAAAAAAAGAGAGGCTATGGTAAGATCAAATATGTGATTTTATATTAACTTCTAGATTTTTTTTAATATGAATAAAATATAATATTTAATCATTTGTAAATTGAAATCTATTTTGGTGCTTTAAGATTTAATGGTGTTTATTTTCTTAATTTCTGTACTACATTTATTGTATTCATTAAAGTGTTTCAACATTAAACTGTTATGCACCAATTTCGTGCCAAGTTCCTATCATTTTTTGGTTGCCAAGTCAAGCAAATCGAACTCGTAGTTTTATTGAAGGAAGTAAATAAAGCAAACATATAAGGAGCAATAAGTTCTTTTTTTATCTTTCTTTCACTCTTTTTATCTCCGTCTTTCTTTGCTGAAGGCACAACATATTTGAATTTATAGCATGGATTTTTTTTTTTGCAAAAAATTGGACTTAAAGTTGGACATATTTTGAATTTTCTACATTTGATTTAATTTTTATCATATTTATTTTGATAAAAAAATTGTAATTTTTCACATGCTTTGTTTCAGAGTTTGGTTTGGTTTTCGTCAGATCCAAAAACCTTGTTTTGAGTTAAAATCATATATTGGCTCATATTTTGTGATTATTTTCATGTTAAGATATCTGTAAATCATCAAATTCATTTACATTAATTGATAGTAAATTGCACATATTCTGATATTCCTGTAGCGATTGAAATTCAACAGTGTACTTGCCACTTATTATCTTTAAGATCCATCAACTGTTGCTATCTGTTGAGTACTCTTCTCTAATACTTATCTTTAAGGTCAAATGAAATTTTGGGTATGCAATTCGTAATTTAATTATCTATGATATATGTTTAATTATGATTGTCTTAGTTAAGAAGTATTTTTGTTAGTATAAAATGACGTTTTATAATTTGTGATATATCCATGCCACTGGATATCAAGCATTATTTTATTTCAATATATGTTTTATTTGCCTATTATTTCGATTCAATGCTTGTGTTTGATTTTCAAAATCTTGGTAGAGTGGGCTACATGGCTTGAAAATTTTTAGTTTTAATAGCTCATTGACTTACTTTTGATCTCTTCATTGTTTAACATCAAGTTCTGATACATCTTGATGTGTTATTCGTTCACGCAGGCGATGTACTTTCGTAACACCCTCCGGGGTTTCACATCTTAGAGCACCTTAATATTGTTTTGGGGTTGGATTTGTTTCCTTGGTTGGCCATGTGAATCCTAAGAACTTATCCTAAATGACCTCAAGTTTCATTTAGCTTGATTAAGCTATATGTAAAATCTTAGATACAGTGAGATCTTTTGAAGCATTTGGCTAACATATTATCAACATAGACCGCCATGGTATATCCTATGAGGTTCTCGAAAATTTTATTCATAAAGTGTTGTAGATAAGTGGTATTGGAATTCGTCAATCTAGAAGACATGACTCAATAATATAGTTTATTATTTTTGAATGGGTTGTCTTCTTCTTTTGGGAGTTCCATTCTCATGTATTAAAATTAGAATATGTATCCATAAAGCTGCAAATTTGATACCTGAAAGTGGTGTTGGCTAGTTGACTTATATATGGAAGAAAAATTTTATTTTTGAGGGGATCTATTGAGATCATTATAATCAATAGATATTCTTCATGCTTAATAGCTTTCTCAATCATGATGTTTAGTGAAATGCATTTTATGAATCAAGTCATCCTCATTTTCTATTTCTACGAAATGTTCGGAAGGAAAATTTTAATTTTTTGATGATTGAGTTGGATGTTGAATTTAGCTTGAGGGTGTGATTTTGTCAAGTTCATTGCGGAGAATATCAATAGGGCACTGGAGAGAAGATGTCTTGATACTTTTATAGGGAGCTCATAAACTTATTTTTCAGTGTTTTGAAAGTGGATTACTCTACTGTTATTGTTTGTGAAGGATACTCAACAATTAGATATCGACCACATCATCAAAAAGAGGTTCTTTGGATCTTGCTTTTAAAAATTAGTCCGAATTAGCCGATCCAATTTGTTCCAGCTGTGAACCTTTCTTCTAGCTAGTTCACTTCAGCTTTAAAAAGAACTTGCTAGACTTGGTCAGAATCTAGGAATGAACCAGAGAATTGGTGAACTAATAACATTATTGAAGAGCCATATGTTAATCAATTTATGATCTTTCAATTTTGATTGGATGGCAAAAAGAGGATTCTAATAAACTTAAAAAAATAAAATCTATTATCTTAAAATCTTGATCTGGAACCATATATCTCTGGATTTAGACACATTTGGGCACCCAAAACTGGTGCTTAGGCACCTTGTTCTTTGTATCTGGGTGTCTGGGCGTCCATGATTTACACCTGGGCACCTATATCTTTGAAATCGTGCGCTTTGGATTATGTGACTGGTGCCTAAGTGTCTGGTTCTTTGAATGTGAGTGTTGACGACAATTTTTGATGTCACATGTGTAGGGTGTCCATCTGACAGACTCAAGATGACTCACTTCTCATTCATGGCATCCCGCAACTCAAGACACCCACTCAAAACCTTCTGGCATGTGCTTAGGGAATCGAGCCAGGATTCGTGGTGATTCGACCCCATCTCGGAGAACCCAAATTTGGACAAGCTCATTCATAGCTTTCGACATGTTTGATGTCCATTTTGGTGTTTAGAGATCACTTTGTATCCATTCAGAGCCTTCCTGGGTCATGGTAAGTCACAGAACCCTCCTACATGCATTCATGGGAAAATAGAGGTTTAGACTGATCTACTCACACGGTGATCTGGGATGCCTGTAGATACTAGAATCCCCAATTTGAAACTCTTTAAATAGTTATTTTGGAGTTATGGGGTCATATTTTAGTAAGATGGAGCTTCAAGTAGCTTCCGGGTTAGTTAGAACCCTTTAACGAACGTCTGAGAAAAATTTGGTGTTATGGGCTGTTTAGGCAGTATTTGGCCCCATATGACATTTTTTGCTCCATGTGACTCCCTTTATGGGTTTTTCACTTTATGGGTTTTTCCATTTATGGGTTGTCATGCCCCGTGGTTTATTCCCTTTATGAGCAAAATTTGGTGTTATGGGCTGTCATGCCCCGTGGTTTTTTCCCTTTATGAGTTTTTCACATAAAAACTTCTGGTGTCATCATTGGTTGTTTCACTTTCATCTGAGTGTGTGTTGAATCCTCATGCAACGCTAAGACGATAATCTATTACTCTACCTCCGCGAATTTTCTAGCACGCATCAAACTTTATTAAAGCTTATCCACTTAAAATAAAGTTTAACTTCCCCAAATAAACTTAGCTAAGACCTGAGATTATCTAATTGTTTAATTTTTAACTTAATTTATAATTTAAGTTATCTAAAATTAATAACTTATTATTATAAATATTGTATTTGAATATTCCAACTCACAAATGATAGTGCACGAAATAAGATATAATAAACTGATGAAGTAAAAAAAATTAAGAAAAATAAACTGATGAATTTTAAAGAAGAATCGAGCTAGAGAATGTTTCGTTCACAAAATACAATCACATAATATTTTCATCATGATCTCAACAAGAAAGAATTATGTTATTACATTCAAATCTTATAAATCATCCAAAGAAATGTTACAATTCACATAAATTTTTTTTTGGCTAAAACATTTTCTAACTTCAGACCAATATTACTATAAAATTCTTCATTCTCAATGAAAATTATCCATAATTAGAATTCTTTCGAAGGTTGATTGATCAAGTTTTAGAAAAAATTAAGAAAAAAAAAACTACTAATCCAATCTTTCTACTAAATAATTTTCATTCCTTTTCAACATGGCTAAATTGATATAAATAAAAAAAATTTAAAGGTTTGGTATTAGATATGTAATTATAGTTTAGTAATTTTCAAAAAAAAAAAAACTTGATCCATCTAGTTAAAATCCTTAGTTGAATGGGCGAAAGTTGCTCCAAAAAATAGCCCGCATAAAGTGAAATGCTGGACTCATTTTTCTAGCTGTGTGATAATGCATACTAGTTCACTACGATGCAATTGTCAATTAAAAGCTTTCACATATAAAAAAAAGTTTAACCTTATTAGGGATAAACTCATAAATTCTGTTATCTCAACCTTAAATCTCTCTATCACTCTAAGCAGTTTTCTTTAAATAAATCATGAGAGATGTCATCATAAAGTTAAAAAAAAAAGATATTTCAAAAGAAAAATATAAATTTGAGGCAACAAAAAAAAAAAAAGAAAAGAAATCAATTGTTGAGTTTTTTCATGGGATCACATTTCTCTTCAACTACAATCTTTCAAGCTCAATTTAGCCAAACCTCTCAATTGACGAGCTCATTGTTAGAAAATCATGCTTGAACTTTATGACACAAACTCTAAAAATACATAATAGCCATGATATTTAAATTCTTGAATTTTACATATCTATAATAAAGTAACACCTACCTGTATTCATGATGATAAAATTTTATCATGAAGAAATTTGATCTTGAAGAGATAGAGTTTCTCTCTCAAGTCTCTTGAAACTTTATGTACTTTCTGATGGAGGGAAATGTACGGGTGTGTTAGGAAGAGGGATGATTCATTCTCTAAATCATGCTCTTTTTAACCATCATCCATCAAGGGGATTACAAAATAATATGATTTATGATAATTTAATAAATTAATTGATTTTTTATTATTAAAATCAATGACATAAGTTAGTAACCCTTATTCATTTAAGGGATTACATGAGTTATAAAATTAATATAATAAATTATCATAATTTATGACGTAAGTTATGAGTTAAGATAATTAATAACTTAAGTTATCATGAGTTACAAAAATAAATATCATATGTTATCATAAGTTATGACTTAAGTTATGAGTTAAGAAAATTAATAACTTAAGTTATCAAAATAAATGTGACGAGTTGTCATAAGTTATGACATAAGTTATGACATAAGTTTTGAGTTAATAAAATAAATAAAAATTAATAACTTAATTTATAAAAATAAATATCATGAGTTGTCATAAGTTATGACATAAGTTATAAGTTAAGAAAATAAATAATTTAAGTTATCAAAATAAATATCAAAAGTTGTCATAATTTATGACATAAGTTATGAGTTAAGAAAATAAATAAATTAAGTTATCAAAATAAATCTCATAAGTTATTAAAATAAATGTGAGTCATAAATAAAAATATAACACTCGTCTCCCACACAAATTAACGTTGGTCTACATTCCTAGAAAAGAAGAAATTTCAGTGAAAATTAATGACGTCAACATCCCTACCAAAAAGTAGGCTCACATCGTTCTTCGCCTTGTCTCATCGATAGGAATTGACGACAAATTAGAAGCAGTATTTGAAAGTAAAGATCGAGTTTGTGTTAACAACGATCTTTGTTTTGAGGTTTGGATCCGTGGAGAGAAAAAACTACAAGTGATTTTTCGACGAGGTGCGAGATGGCAACTTAAGTGCAAGGAAATTGACATGGCGGAATGGGCAGAGGTAAGTGCAGTTACAAAACGAGGATTTATTATGAGAGAGCCGGTAAAACCAAGGAAGAAGCGATTTTATCCAAGGTTGCTTGTAATAATTAAAGAAGACAAGACCACAGAAAAAAAAATAAAGAAGACGAGAAGGAAGAATTTTATGGTTCAGATTATATTAAGGAAAAAATGAATGAACAACGAGATAGTGCAACGAAGAAAGGTAATAGTTGGGTGGTAAATGAGGAAGCTTTGGTGGCGTGCATAGGAGTTGGGTTATTTGTTTTGAGGAATTCTTTGATGAAATTAGTAGAATTGAAGTTGTTTTGAGAAAAAAATGTAAGAGGCATCAGATGTGGAGGAGATGCTCTGAGCTGCCGAAGACGAGCTCGTAACGGGCTTCCTCGTTCGATGCCCTGAAAGTACGCCGCCTTCGTCCTCTGATGGCTATCCAGCCTATCCGAACCCCTCAGCCCTTGGAATCACAATCCAAAGGCTTATAAACTAAAGATCAGATATATGATGATGCCATGAATGATAATCATGAAGACATCGGTGTTAAGGAGTTGGAAGCAGGGGTTGAGGAGAAGAAGAAGAGGGATAAGCGTAAAGTGAAGCATGACATGTGAAAGGTTCGCCAATTGTTTGTTCAAATGCTGCTTTCTCCTCTGTTTGTATGCTTGTTTCACTCTGAAGGTTTATGATTTTGTCGTCTGCAACGCAACCTAGTGTAAAGTAAGATCTGCATATAACTTGTAAGGGAAAAATTTTCTTGAATTATTGATATATAACATTGACTTGATTTCGAAAGTAGCTCTATGCTATAATTNTAAGCATTTCTAATATCAATTAAACATTAATATTAATTTTTTCTTTAGTAATTATTTTTTTGTTGCACTATTTGCTTTTCATTTGCCATCCAATTTAATTTAGCATGTTTTTCAAATTTTTGTTTGTCTTTGGGATTGCATCAACGATTTTTTCTTGGAGTTATAATATTTGAAAATAGTACAATATATGAAATATGTAAGAACATATTTATACATAATTTTGAGTGCATTGCATCTTATGTTCAATAAAATTTCATCTCACCTCTCTTCATTTGATAGAGAAAAAAGTACCGAAAAATAAATTTATAGTTTAACTAAAATTTTAAAATTTAATTTTTATTTTAATTAGAGTTACATTGTTTATTATCCATTGATAATGCTTCAATATAGTCTAGTAATTTTGAAAAAAAAAACTTGATCCATCTAATTAAATCTTTAGTTGAATGGGCGAAAATTGTTCCAAAAACAGTCCACATAAAGTGCAACACTACACCAATTTCTCTAGCCGTGTCATAATGTATACTAGTTTGCTAGGATGCCAATGCCAATTAACAACTTCCACATATAAAAAAAGTTCCAACTTATTAGGGATAAACTCATAAATTCTGTTATCTCAACCTTAAATCTCTCCCTCTATCTCTCTCTAAGAAAGTTTCTATAAATAAATCGTGAGAGATGTTACCATAAACTAAGAGGATACTTCAAGAGAAAAAAAATAAAGAAGACGAGAAGGAAGAATTTTATAGTTCGGATTATGTTAAGGAAAAAACGAATGAACATGGAGATAGAGTGGTGAATAAATGTAATAGTTGGGTGGTAAATGTGGGAGTTTTGGCGGCGTGCATAGTAGCCGGCTTATTTGTTTTGAGAAAATCCTTGAAGAAATTACTAGGATTGAAGTTGTTTTGAGAAAAAAAATTAGAGGAGGCATCAGATGTGGAGGAGATGCTCCGCGCCGCCGAAGACGAGCTCCTAATTGGCCTCCGCGTTGGCTCCCATACCATCTCCTTCTCCTCTCTTGATCACGATCCCACTCGCCGCTTCGATGCCCTCAAATCTCCTATCTAAACTCCTCAGCCCTAAAAAAAAATTTCTTGAATTGTTGATATAAAACAGTGATTTAATTTCAAAAGTAGCACTATTTTATAAATCGAAGGACTTGACTCCTTTATTTAACTTTTTTGAGAGAAGTTGCATCCTTTGTATATCCAAATGTGTAAGCATTTCTAATATCAATTAATATTTATCATTTATTTTTTCTCCAGTTTTTATTCTTTTGTTGCACTATTTGCATTTCATTTGTCATCCAATTTAATTTAACACGTCTTTCAAAATTTTCGTTGTCTTTTTATTGAAATATAAACAAAACAATCAACTATTTTTTCTTGGAGTTATAATGTTTGGAAGTAGTAGAATATATGAAATATGTAAGAACATATTTATACATAATTTTGAGTGCATTGCATCTTATGTTCAAGAAATTCTCATCCGACTTCTCTTCATATGATAGAGAAAAAATAAGAAAAAAAAACTTACAGTTTTACTAAAATTTTAAATTTTAATTTATATTTTAATTATAGTTAAGCTGTTTATTATGCAATGATAATGCTTCAATATGCATTGTTGTTTTCTTTGGAACATAATGAATGATAAGAGAATCTATATACCATAATTTACCAAATTAGCTCAAAAGGGTAAGTATTATATATATATATATACATATATAATAACAATAATAATAATAATAATAATAAAAATAAAATTTATACCTATTCTCGGTTTAGTTCTCATTACTGTTGCATGATAATCTTTTATGATTTACATTATGCTATTTTATTTTTCTATCATTAATAATGTTAAATTCAAAATCCTCAATGAAACACATTTAAGGAATAGTGCGTAACATCAAAAAGGAAGAAGAAACAATAAGAATAATGAAAATGTATAACCATTTATTATGAAATGTTCATTATTTATAGACATAAGAGTATGAATATTACTATTGCAGATTTGCCCTCTAATCGTTAGCTTCTAAGGGGACAAATTGTTAAATTATGGAGAAAATAAAATAAGATATCAAATAGGTTTGCCCTACTTATTCTGAGTCAGACCATTATTTAACTTAGTTGTTCGACTGTCTTAGGGTTGTGCGTCGGTAATCGATCGACGATGGTCCCAACACTCGATCCAACGCCTTAAGTTATGTCGATTGTCTGGGCTGTCTTCGAATGACTTTCAAACCTTTAGGTTGCTGGCCGATCGAATGGTTCCATGTATGGTTGATTGGTTGATCCACCACCGATAGTCTACTCCTCTTTGATTGTTGTATTTTTTGAGATTCATGTTGTGTTGTTAGCGTGTCGATTGATCTTCCGATGATCATTCTATATACTGGGTGTTGGATTTGTTTGAGATTCATGCCATTGTATTTTGAGTATATACATTTTGTTCCCCGATTTCCTTACTTCTCAAAAGCTGCATAGCACATAATAACAAGGGAGTTTTTTTACTGATGCAAAAATGTAAGTACAAAAATGAATCCTGAATTAATTGTCGAGCGGTTGTCGTAGTTAGAGCTAATTTTACAAACAAACCCTACATAACATATGTATCACATAAACTTTAAATGTTCAAAGTTCCTAACATGCATAACATAAATTTTAAAAAGGTCAAGCCCAAAATTCACCTACCTAAACTAGATACGTGGATCGATCATACTAAATTTTGATATGACCAAGCAAGGATAATCTTTTGGCTTAAGACTTAACTATAGATAGAAAATTCTACTACCAATTCTTATGTAATTGCGCGTATAACACCTAAACTTGAAGTTTTTGCAAACATACAACCTTACAGGCAAATGAAAAATTGTATTAAATTGTAAAGTTTTAGTGTTAGATACATATAAATACATAGGAATTTTGTGGTATGTATGTAGATTTTTTTTAAACAAATATTTTGTGATTCAACATTTAAGCGTACAAAACAACCTTCACATTTAAACGATAGGGTTTAGGGTTTACCTTAAAAACAAGAAAAAATAACAAACCAAATAGAGTTTAGGGTTTAGGGTTTACCTTAGAAACAAAAGAAGTTTTCAAAGGCCAACACTTCTATGAAACAAATCAAGTAAAACAAGGACATGAAACAAAGAGACAAACCAAACCAACAGAAATATGTAAAAGAAAAAAAAAAACAACCAAACAAACAACTAAAATAAAGACAAGAAGGATAACCAACGAGAGCTCAAAACTTACTTGTAGAAAATCATTAAAATGTTATCCTAGATTTTGAATATATAAAAATAAATTCAAAACTTGTTGAATTTTAATGAAGGTTAGGATTCATCATTGCTAAAAAAATCAATCTCAACAATCAATGAAGATGAAGGAAGAAATGTAAGCTTATCAACTATAAATTAACCATTAGAAACAACAGTTAACTCAAACAACAAACCAAACTAGAGTTGAAACACCAAAATTTACTATGAAAAATTCAATCTAACATGATGACAGTATATCGAAGGCAACTCAATCATAAAATCATCGCATTAGCCAAAATATCCACAGAATACACATCACTGAAAGAGAATGACATCTCACCTGAGCCAAAATATGAGCATACTATGGTATATTAATGAATAAATTGGGATAAAAGGCATAATTAATCAAGAAAGTTTATGGATAAAAGATCATGTCTGAGTTGATATGAAACACAATTAAATGATTATGATGATTGTATTAATCATTTATTTTATCAAAATGATAGAACTAATAGAAAATGTATGTGTTGAATTCTTATTTGTCTATGAATCACACCCAATGAATATAGTGTAAGATAAGAAAGAAAGAGAGATGCAAGGAAATGAACAGTAATCTAATTTGTTGATTGGCCTTTTCTCGTAAAATAATTCCCCTATTTATAGAGGAGGGGGTATAATATGTAAAATTACATATTTGCCCCTACTTTAATAGTGATTTTACAAAATATTTTATATTTTTTACATTTGTTAGCCTACAATTCAACTACCGTTTGACTCGATCAACCGAAATTAGAGGTCCTTGGTTTGTTAAAACATGCACGTCGTACTTTGCTCAATCGGGGTTTCCGATTGACCTTTGATGACCTTCAGGTCGGCGAGACTTGGCTTGATTGGTTTGGCTTTGTCGATCGACTATTCTAGTATGATTGTCGATTATTGATCCCTTGATAAGGAGCTCTTGTCTGCAAAATAATATTAGGCTATCGAACAAAGGTTGAATCACAGTAATTCGATAACTAGCTCATTCTTTACGAGAGTTCTTTGAGATGTTCGTGGAATATGTTATCACCAATTCTTGGACCATGTTGAGGTCTCAGGGGCACCCATGAGGTGGCTGATGAAACCTAATCCTTCCCTTTGAATTGGGTTGTGGTGATAAGCAGATCGACGCCTCTGCTCTGNCTCATTACTGTTGCATGATAATCTTTTATGATTTACATTATGCTATTTTATTTTTCTATCATTAATAATGTTGAATTCAAAATCGTCGATGAAACACATGTAAGGAATAGAGCGTAACATCAAAAATGAAGAAGAAACAATAAGAATCATGAAAATGTATAACCTTTTATTATGAAATGATAAATATTTATAGTCAAAAGAGTATGAGTATTACTATTGCAGATTTGCCCTCTAATCATTAGCTTATAAGGGGACACATTGGTAAATTATGGAGAAAATAAAATAAGATATCAAATAGGATTGCCCGACTTATACTAAGTCGGACCATCATTTAACTTAGTTTTTCGACTGTCTTGCGTCGGTAATTGATCGACGATGGTCCCAACACTCGATCGAACGCCTTAAGTTATGTCGATTGTCTGGGTTGTCTTGGAATGACTTCCAAACCTTTAGGTTGCTGGCTGATCGAATGGTTCCATGTATGGTTGATTGGTCTATTTACCACTGATAGTCTACTCCTCTTTGATTGTTGTATTTTTTGAGATCCATGTTGTGTTGTTAGCCTGTCGATTGATCTTCCAATGATCATTCTCTGTATCGGGTGTTGGATTTCTTTGAGATTCTTGCCATTGTATTTTGAGTATATATATATTTTTCTCCGATTTCCTTGCTTCTCAAAAGTTGTGTAGCACATAAGAACAATGGAATCTTTTTACGAATGCAAAAATGTAAGTACAAAATTGAATCCTGAATTAATTTTCGAGGGGTGGTTGTCGTAGTTAGAGCTATATGTTCACAGACAAACCCTACATAACATTTGTATAACATAAACTTTAAATGTTCAAAGTTCCTAACATGCATAACAAAAATTTTAAAACGGTCAATCCCAAAATTCACATACCTAACCTAGATGCGAAATCAATATGTGGATCGATCATACTAAATTTTGATATGGCCAAGCAAGGATAATCTTTTGGCTTAAGACTTAACTATAGATAAAAAATTCTACTACCAATTCTTATGTAATTACAAATATAACATCTAAACTTGAAGTTTTTGCAAACATATAATCTTACAGACAAATGAAAAATTGTATTAAATTGTAAAGTTTAAGTGTTAGATATATATAAATACATTGGAATTTTGTGGTATGTGTGTAGATTTTTTTTAAACAAATATTTTGAGATTCAACATTTAAGTGTACAAAACAACCATCACATTTAAACGATGGGGTTTAGGGTTTACCTTAAAAACAAGAAAAAATAAAAAATCAAATAGGGTTTAGGGTTTAGGGTTTAGCGTTTACCTTAAAAATAAAAGAAGTTTTCAAAGCCCAACACTTCTATGAAACAAATCAAGTAAAACAAGGACAAGAAACAAAGAGACAAACCAAACCAACAAAATATGAAAAAGAAAAAAAAAAAGCAACCATACAAACAACTAAAATAAAGACAAGAAGGATAACCAACGAGAGCTCAGAACTTACTTGCAGAAAATCATTAAAATGTTATCCTAGATTTTGAATATATAAAAATAAATTCAAAACTTGTTGAATTTTAATGAAGGTTAGGATTCATCATCGCTCAAAAAATCAACCTCAACAATCAGTGAAGATGAAGGAAGAAATGTAAGCTTATCAACTATAAATTAACCATCAGAAACAACAGTTAGCTCAAACAACAAACCAAACTAGAGTTGAAACACCAAAATTTAATATGAAAAATTCAATCTAACTTGATGAAAGTATATCGAAGGCAACTCAATCATAGAATCATCACATTAGCCAAAATATCCACAGAATACACATCACTGAAAGAGAATGACATCTCACCTGAGCCAAAATATGAGCATACTGTGGTATATTAATGAATAAATTGGGCTAAAAAGCATAATTAAATCAAGAAAGTTTATGGATAAAAGATCATGTCTGAGGTGACATGAAACACAATTAA
Source organism: Phalaenopsis hybrid cultivar (assembly GCA_002079205.1). NCBI lineage: Eukaryota > Viridiplantae > Streptophyta > Magnoliopsida > Asparagales > Orchidaceae > Phalaenopsis > Phalaenopsis hybrid cultivar. Next base: position 138,456 of record JXCR01134254.1, on the reverse strand, counting down.
TTGATTATGTTCTTTGTATTAATCATGTATTTTATCAAAATGATAGAACTAATTGAAAATGTCTATGTTGAATCCTGATTTGTCTATGAATCACACCCAATGAATAGAGCATAAGATAAGAGAGAAAGAGAGATGCACAAAAATGAACAGTAATCTAATTTGTTGATTGTCCTTTTTCTCGTAAAATAATTCCCCTATTTATAGAGGAGGGGGTATAATATGTAAAATTACATGTTTACCCCTACTTTAATGGTGATTTTACAAAATATTTTATATTTTTACATGTGTGAGCCTACAATTCAACTACCCTTTGACTCGATCAACCAAAATTAGAGGTCCTTGGTTTGTTAAAACATGCATGTCGTAATGTGCTCAATCGGGGTTTCCAGTTGACCTTTGACGGCCTTCAGGTCGGCGAGACTTGGCTTGATTGGTTTGGCTTTGTCGATCGACTATTCTAGTATGATTGTCGATTATTGATCCCTTGATAAGGAGCTCTTGTCGGCAAAATAATATTGGGCTATCGAACAAAGGTTGAATCATAGTAATTTGATAAATAACTCATTCTTTACGAGAGTTCTTTGAGATGTTCGTGGAATATGTTATCACCAATTCTTGGCTCATGTTGAGGTCTCAGGGGCACCCATGAGATGGCTGATGAAACCTAATCCTTCCCTTGAATTGGGTTGTGGCGATAAACAGATCAACACCTCTGCTCGACTCGAATGGTCGTAGTCCTTAGTTCAGGTAGCCTACATTTGGTCGACCTCCAACTCCAGTTCAGGGGGGTTGCATCTGATCAAGTAGGTCCTTTGTTCCCCTGCCAATGGACCCATCTTAACTATAATTTTTTGTCTTCTAGTCGATTGAATCTTCNTCTGCTCTGCTCGAATGGTCGTAGTCCTTAGTTCAGGTAGCCTACATTTGGTCGACCTCCAACTCCAGTTCATGGGGGTTGCATCTGATCAAGTAGGTCCTTTGTTCCCCCGCTAATGGACCCACCTTAACTATAATTTTTTGCCTTCTAGTCGATTGAATCTTGTCGAGATTCATAATGGAACATTCCTCTAAGAAATGGAAGGTAATTAAATTGACAGATGAAGTGTAGTCATTAGACTCACTTCAAGGTCCTCGGTGGAGGAAGAATCGAGTAGAAGATAAATGTAGGTTAAGCGGATTGATTTTCGTCCCATTAATCCAACCCCCTATCGTGGTTCGTGACTAGCTGGCTGAACTAAATCCACTGCTCGAGGCATAAGAAGCTACAACTGCTCTATCACTGACCCAAAGGAGGGGGGAGGACTTTAAACTCCCACTGCCACCTAGTGTGAGTAGTTTATCGCTATAGTGGTCTGATGTGGATCGACTCCTTAGTATGAGAAGACTCGTTCTTGCATGTTGGGCTAAAATTTTCCTTATCTTTGCTTAAATTATCTTTCGATGTAGACGAGGTAATACATATTAAAGAATCGCTAGTGGGAGATGTTGGCTAGGGTCTAGACCGAAGACTAGTTGAGGCTACCTTAGTGCCAACACGGAGTAAGGAGAACATGGTTGACCTCCCTGAGTAGCTCTTCTGAGACCCATTCTGAGGCTATTGATTGACGCAGGATGCCTCGTGAATCAGTGGCCCACTACTTGGACGAGATGGATGACACCTTCACTCGGATGGCTAAGATTTAGCGAGAGGAGGAGATAAAGGAGCTGCGAGATGAGTTGATGGCCCTTCAGGTGGGCTTGTAGACGTTCATTAGTCCTATTCAATGCTCCAAATCCAAAGTGAGGCGGAACACATGGATATGTTTAATATTGGGGAAGAAGCGTTGTATAAGAGGCAGCTTCGATGAGGTCTTTTCTCGGTGGAAGCAACAAATGAATCACATGCAAAATATTTTCTTTCCAGAAAAATTTGGAGTATAATATTTTTGAAATAAAATTTTATTTCTATTATTATCTTTTCTTTTGAATTTTGTGTAGATGTGATGCACATTTTAAAAATGAAGGCATGACTTTATGACTGTTTTGCTCCCTATGTTAGCCTAAATGTAAGGGTTGAGGGTTGGCTTTGGAGTTGCACCCTCAAATTGGAAACTCCATTTTCCTTCATTCTAATGGCTCCAAATACTCATTTCAGCTCTTTGGGTTTGTTCGAGCCACCGATAGATTGTTTCCGTCGCTAGGCGAGGTGACTCTATTGCAAGAAACCTGCATCTTTGGCTCTAACATGTAGCTCTGAATCATTGGAGAATATAAACAAATGACATAATTATTCAAAGGGGATCTTGTCTTCTACTGAGATCAATTAAGTTGAGATTTGCAGCTACCACTTGTCATGAACTACAAGCTATTTTCAATCATTACAGAGCTATTCCCATATACATCAAACCTTACTCCACAACTGCTACAATGAAGTACATAGTTTATGGGGATATAACGAGATTCCCATTGTCTTTCGAGTTCTTCAATTATGTGTTTCGATTTATGGTCGACCCAGACAGTTATAATCAATTTAGTTCGTTCTGCACTTTCCAACTGCTCAACTTGGAGAATACAATCAAGGATTGTAATTTGTCCTTTATCCTTAGATCCTCCTCTAGTGGATGGGGAATTCAGCCTGTCCCAACAAAAGGAGTATACAAGAAGAGGAAGGTTGTGCCTTCCTTGACCCGAAACTAGCATAGCAGAGGAGTTTGAAGGGAGGCTGCTCTTAATTCACCAATAAACTGAGTTGGTGGTTGTGAACCGACTCCTGCGGTCAGACAAGTTTAGTTCGATGACTACGGCTCCACGGGCAGAGTAAGATGCTCCACAAACTTAAATAAAGTTTACAATAAAATCTTAAAAACAAATTTGAGTTATTTGAAATTAATTGTTATTTATTATTTCTTTTGTAAGAAAATTCAAATTAATGTCAAAATGAACTTAAAAAATTACAAAATCATTCTCTAGAATTAAGGACCACTCCAAAAATAGTCCATAAAAGTTGGGATTAAATTTGAATTAATTTAAACCCTAACAACCAATAAGATTTGGCGTCGTAGTTCATTCATTACTGGCCTTGAGGAGATTCTTGAAATCAGTTAGAGCGTCTTTCAATTTATTATGAATTTTAATGCATTTTATTTTACCCATTTGAATTTAAATTGGATTCTTGAAATCCTCCTTTTGAACTCTATTACACCTCATCCACTTAAAGTAAGGTTTAACTTCCTCACGTATAATTAGCAAAGACTGAGATTATCTAATTGTTTAATTTTTAACTTCATTTATAATTTAAGTTATCTAAAATTACTAACTTTTCATTATAAATATTGTTTTTGATTATTCCAAATTACAAAAAAATAATGTATGTCATCGTAAAGTCAAAAAAAAAATATTTCAAGAGAAAAATATAAATTTGATGCAAAAAATAACAAATGAAATCATTTATCGAGTTTTTCCAATGAATCACGTTTCTCTTCAACTACAATCTTTCAGGCTCAATTTAGCCAAACCTTCAAATCGACGAGCTCATCTCCCACACAAAGTAACGTTGGTATACATTCCTAGAAAAGATGAAACTTCATTGAAAATTAATGGCGTCAACATCCCTACCAACGAGCAGACTCGCATTGTTCTTCATCGTGTCCGATCGACAAGAATTGGTGATGAATTAGAGGCAGTATTTGAAAGTACAGATCGAGTTTGTGCTGAAAACGATCTTTGCTTTGAGGTTTGGATTCGTGGAAAGAAAAAACTACAAGGGATTTTTCGACGAGGTGTGAGATGGCAACTTAAGTGCAAGAAAATTAAGATGGCGGAATGGGCAGAAGTAAGTGCAGTTACAAAGCAAGGATTTATTATGAGAGAGCCGGTAAAACATACGAAGAAGCAATTTTATCCAATGTTGCCTGTAATAATTGAAGAAGACGAGGCGGTGAAAAAAAATAAAGAAGAGGAGAAGGAAGAATTTTATAGTTTGGATTATGTTAAGGAAAAAATGAATGAACAAGGAGATAGAGTGACGAATAAAGGTAATAGTTGGGTGGTAACTGTGGGTGTTTTGGTGGCGTGCATAGGAGTCGGGCTTTTTGTTTTGAGAAAATCCTTGAAGAAATTGCTAGGATTGAAGTTGTTTTGAGAAAAAAATTAGAGAAGACATCAGATGTGGAGGAGAAGATCTGCGCCGCTGAAGACGGGCTCCTAATTGGCCTCCGCGTTGGCTCCCATACCATCTCCTCCTCCTCTCTTGATCACGATCTCGCTTGCCGCTTCGATGCCCTCAAATCTCCTAGCTCTATGTTATAATTCAGAGGTTAAGTTAATGCTGCTAACTTGACTCCTTTATTTAACTTTTTTGAGAGAAGTAGCATCTTTTGTATATCCAAATGTTTAAGCATTTATAATATCAATTAATATTTATCATTTATTTTTTCACCAATTTTTATTCTTTTGTTGCACTATTTACGTTTCATTTGTCATCCCATTTAATTTAGCAAGCTTTTCAAATTTTTGGTTATCTTTTGATTGAATTTTAAAGTTTAACTTCCCTTAAAAAACTTATTACAGCTCATTTGAAATCCTCCTTTTAATGCACTATTTGCGTTTCTTTTGAAATCCTCCTTTTGAACTTTATTACAGCTCATCCACTTAAATTAAGGTTTAACTTCCTCAATTAAAATTAGCTAAGACCTGAGATTATCTAATTGTTTAATTTTTAAATTAATTTTTAATTTAAGCTATCTAAAATTAATAACTTATTATTATAAATATTGTATTTGAATATTCCAACTCACAAATGATAGTGCACGTAATAAGATATAATAAACCGATGAAGTAAAAAAATTTAAGAAAAATAAAACTGATGAATTTTAAAGAGATTGCTTCGTTCACAAAATACAAACACATAATATTTTCATCGTGACCTCAACAAGAAAGAATTATGTTATTACATTCATATCTTATAAATCATCCAAAGAAATGTTGCAATTCACATAATTTTTGTTTTTGGCTAAAACATTTTCTAACTTCAGACGAATATTACTGTAAAATTCTTCCTTCTCAATGAAAATTATCCATAATTAGAATTCTTTCGAAGGTTGATTGATCAAGTTTCAGAACAAATTAAGAAAAAAAAACTACTAATCCAATCTTTCTACTAAATAATTTTCATTCCATTTTAACATGGCTAAATTGATATAAATAAAAGAAATTTAAAGGTTTGGTATTACATACATAATTATAGTTTAGTAATTTTCAAAAAAAAAAAAACTTGATCCATCTGGTTAAAATCCTTAGTTGAATGGGCGAAAGTTGCTCCAAAAAACAGCCCGCATAAAGTGGAATGCTGGACTCATTTTTCTAGCTGTGTCATAAAGTATACTAGTTCACTACGATGCAATTGCCAATTAAAAACTTTCACATATAAAAAAATTTTAAACTTATTAGGGATAAACTCATAAATTCTGTTATCTCAATCTTAAATCTCTCTCTCTATCTCTCTAAGCAGTTTTTTTAAATTGATCATGAGAGATGTCATCATAAAGTCAAAAAAAGGTATTTCAAGAGAAAAAATATAAATTTGAGGCAACAAAAAAAAAAAAAAACAAAAGAAATCATTTGTTGAGTTTTTTCAAGAGATCACATTTCTCTTCAACTACAATCTTTCAAGCTCAATTTAGCTAAACCTCCCAATTGACGAACTCGTTGTTAGAAAATCATGCTTCAACTTTATGACACAAACTATAAAGATACATAATAGCCATGATATTTAAATTCTTGAATTTTACATATCTATAATAAAGTAACACCTACCTGTATTCGTGATGATAAAATTTTATCATGAAGAAATTTGATCTTGAAGAGATGAAGTTTTTCTCTCTAGTCTCTTGAAACTTTATGTACTTTCTGATGGAGGGAAATGTACGGGGTGTGTTAGGAAGAAAAAGGATTCATTCTCTAAATCATGCTCTATTTAACCACAATTCATCAAGGGGATTACAAAACAATATGATTTATGATAATTTAATAAATTAAGTGATTTTTTATTATTAATCAATGACATAAGTTAGTAACCCTTATTCATTTAAGTGATTACATGAGTTATAAAATTAATATAATAAATTATCATAATTTATGATGTAAGTTATGAGTTAAGATAATTAATAACTTAAGTTATCATGAGTTACAAAAATAAATATCATATGTTATCATAAGTTATGACTAAAGTTATGAGTTAAGAAATTTAATAACTTAAGTTATCAAAATAAATGTCATGAGTTGTCATAAGTTATGACATACGTTATGACATTAGTTTTGAGTTAATAAAATAAATAAAAATTAATAACTTAAGTTATAAAAATAAATATCATGAGTTGTCATAAGTTATGACATAAGCTATAAGTTAAGAAAATAAATAACTTAAGTTATCAAAATAAATATCAAAAGTTGTCATAATTTATTAAATAAGTTATGAGTTAAGAAAATAAATAAATTAAATTATCAAAATAAATCTCATAAGTTATTAAAATAAATGTGTGTCATAAATAAAAATATAACACTCGTCACCCACACAAATTAACGTTGGTCTACATTCCTAGAAAAGAAGAAATTTCACTGAAAATTAATGGCGTCAACATCTCTACCAAAAAGCAGGCTCACATCGTTCTTCGCCATGTCCCATCGATAGGAATTGGCGACGAATTAGACACAGTATTTGAAAGTAAAGATCGAGTTTGTGCTAACAACGATCTTTGTTTTGAGGTTTGGATCCGTGGAGAGAAAAAATTACAATTGATTTTTCGACGAGGTGCGAGATGACAACTTAAGTGCAAGGAAATTGACATGGCAGAATGGGCAGAGGTAAGTGCAGTTACAAAACAAGGATTTATTATGAGAGAGCCGGTAAAACCAAGGAAGAAGCGATTTTATCCAAGGTTGCTTGTAATAATTGAAGAAGACAAGACGACGGAAAAAAAATAAAGAAGGCGAGAAGGAAGAATTTTATGGTTCGGATTATATTAAGGAAAAAATGAATGAACAACGAGATAGTGCAGCAAAGAAAGGTAATAGTTGGGTGGTAAATGGGGGAGCTTTGGTGTCGTGCATAGGAGTTGGGCTATTTGTTTTGAGGAATTCTTTAATGAAATTAGTAGAATTGAAGTTGTTTTGTGAAAAAAAATGTAAGAGGCATCAGATGTGGAGGAGATGCTCTGCGCTGCCGAAGACGAGCTCGTAACGGGCTTCCGCGTTCGATGCCCTGAAAGCACGTCGCCTTCGTCGTCTGATGGCTATCCAGCCTATCCGAACCCCTCAGCCCTTGGAATCACAATCCAAAGGCTTATAAACTAAAGATAAAATATATGATGATGCCATGAATGATAATCATGAAGACGCCGATGTTAAGGAGTTGGAAGCAGGGGTTGAGGAGAAGAAGAAGAGGGATAAGCGTAAAGTGAAGCATGACATGTGAAAGGTTCGCCAATTGTTTGTTCAAATGCTGCTTTCTCCTCTGTTTGTATGCTTGTTTCACTCTGGAGGCTTATGATTTTGTCGTCTGCAACGCAACCTAGTGTAGAGTAAGGTCTGCGTATAACTTGTAAGGGAAAAATTTTCTTTAATTGCTGATATAAAACATTGGATTGATTTTGAAAGTAGCTCTATGCTATAATTCAGACGTTTAGTTAGTGCTGCTAACNCAAGGGATTTTTCGACGAGGTGCGAGATGGCAACTTAAGTGCAAGAAAATTAAGATGGCGGAATGGGCAGAGATAAGTGCAGTTACAAAGCAAGGATTTATTATGAGAGAGCCGGTTAAACATACGAAGAAGCGATTTTATCCAAGGTGGCCTGTAATAATTGAAGAAGACGAGACGGTGAAAAAAAATAAAGAAGAGGAGAATGAAGAATTTTATAGTTCAGATTATGTTAAGGAAAAAATGAATGAACAAGGAGATAGAGTGGCGAATAAAGGTAATAGTTGGATGGTAAATGTGGGAGTTTTGGTGGCGTGCATAGGAGTCGGGCTTTTTGTTTTGCGAAAATCCCTAAAGAAATTGCTAGGATTGAAGTTGTTTTGAGAAAAAAATTAGAGAAGGCATCATATGTGGAGGAGATGCTCCACGCCGCTGAAGACGGGCTCCTAATTGGCCTCCGCGTTGGCTCCCATATCATCTCCTCCTCCTCTCTTGATCACGATCTCGCTCGCCGCTTCGATGCCCTCAAATCTCCTAGCCGGACTCCTCAGCCCTAGGAAAAATTTTCTTGAATTGTTGATATAAAGTACTAAATTAATTTCAAAAGTAGCTCTATGTTATAATTCGGTGGTTAAGTTAATGCTGCTAACTTGACTTCTTTATTTAACTTTTTTTAGAGAAGTAAGATCCTTTGTACATCCAAATGTGTAAGAATTTCTAATATCAATTAATATTTATCATTTATTTTTTTCCAATTTTTTTTTCTTTTGTTGCATTATTTGCGTTTCATTTGACATCCCATTTAATTTAGCAAGTTTTTCAAATTTTTGGTCGTCTTTTGATTGAATTTTAAAGTTTAACTTCCCTTAAAAAACTTATTACAGTTCATTTGAAATCCTCCTTTTGATGCACTATTTGCGTTTCATTTGAAATCCTCCTCTTCAACTTTATTACAGCTCATCCACTTAAAGTAAGGTATAACTTCCCCACGTAAAATTAGCAAAGACCTGAGATTATCTAATTAGAGATACATTGTTTATTATGCATTGATAATGTTTCAATATATATTANTTAGTGTATTTTTATTTCTTTTTATTTTTTTTCTAAAAATAAATTGATATGCTATTTAAAACATTCAAATAAGGTATTTTAAGTGCTTTTAAAAATAATCATATTGGATCAATTATGTTAAATATATTTTATTTCAAATCAAAAGATCTCTATATATATAAACAAAAATGATCTCAAACGGCTCCTTCATAATTTGAACAATAACTCTTGTCAGCACTTCTCCAACAGTGATCTTGGGGTTTTCTCTCTCAAAAATGTTTTTTTGGTGAACTTTCTAATCAGTGTTATTTTTCTAAAAGCGTGGAAAACTGTCTTCTACCACTCCCATGACGCCTGAGCTCTTCCAACTATGGAAGAATAAGAAGGTGGCTGAAAAGGAAGCTGCCCTTGCAGCAAACCAGGCAGAGCGAGCCAAAAATGATCGCATGAGGTTTGATCATGCCCAGTACCTCTTCTCAACTCTGCAAGATAGAAGTAATTTCTAACAAAATTGTTTTCTTTTCAGTGGTCGTGAGCTCTTTCTTTCAGATGCTAGCCTGTTTGTGGATGATGCAGAGGCGTATGAGAAATACCAAAGGGAAGATTCAGATGGTGAAGAGAAGGTAAGATCATCATTCTCAGTTCATTTTTGTTTTTGTTGTCCTATTTTAAAATTTAGTATTATATGCTTCTGCTTGATCTTGAACCTGTACAATTTGGGTTTTAATTCGAGTTTGCGGGTTGGGTTTGGGTCCAACCCAAAGCTGGCCCGACCTGAAATTGCTTGATCCGAACCTCACCCGAACATTAAATGGGTTAGAAAGGCCACTCGAACCTGACCTAACTTCAACTTGCTAACCCAAACCAAACCCATATAACCCATTTAATATAAGACAATAGTTATTTGGTTTAAATTCGAGTTGGATTTCGATTGGTAGATCAATTTCAAGTCAAATTCGGGTTAGCATGTCAGATTCAAATAAATTTTGATTTGGCGGGTCAACCTGACAGCTACTCTAAAAAGCTAAATGGGTTAGGATTCCTATAACCCAAACCTGACTTATAACCGTTTAACGTAAGTCATAATTGCTATTTGTATGAGTCGATTGCGGGTTAAAAGGTCAGATTCAGGTTGATTTCAGGTTGGTGGGTCAACCGAAACCTGGCCCAAAAAGTTAAACTGGTTAGGTTTCTCAACACAAACCTGACCCAAAAATTATTCAGGTTGGCTTAAACTGCACCTGTATTTTTTGACTCGAGTTTCGGTTGGTTTGGCATGTTGGGTCAATTTTTGACACCTCTACATACAATCATTTGCATGCTCCTTACTTCAGGCTAAAGAGAGTAAAATTGGTGAACCAAGCTCTTCGAAATCTGTCGAAGAGGATGAAATTCTCGCCGATGATGACGATGATGACCTCGACATGGATGAGCTGAACGAGCTGGAAGCAACCCTGTCAAGGACCACTCTCGAGATCCATTCCTCGAACTAACAACGAGTTACACGAGGTCATAGAGTTGTTATAAACTTATGCGGGCTTCTGATCGATGATTATTATTCATAAGTCTGCTGTGGAGAACAAAGCAGATGATAGTGAGGTGCTGAACTTGTCTTATTTCTATATTGCTTTTTGAAAACAAATTGTATTTTAAATGCCTGAACTAATTTGTAGAGAACATTGGGGTGGCATCATGGCATGGGTGAGGAATTAATTTTAAGGTAAATGAGCTGTGTTTATTTTGAGACATGAATCAGTCTTGAAATGTCCTTTTTGTTAATTTGGGGCATTTACCCATCACCCGATTCCTATGTATTTACATATCTAACACCTAAAATTTGCTTTTTATGTTTATACCATCTATATAGTTCATATGACATAAAAAAGACCACTATGTTAATTATTAAAAAGTGAAATACATATTGGCATTCATACGTAAGGTGGCATATATGTAAAAATTGAAGTTTAGGTGTTAGATTTGTAAATACATGAGAATTGAGTGGTATGTCCGTAAATCTTCCTTAATTTTTGTTTTTTTTTTCATTTAAAGACTGCGTTGTTTTTCAAATTGACTGTTTTTGATGGAATCAAGCTCATTCGCTTTATTTGAACGATCAAGATGTTCTGCATCGGAGGTGAATTTAATACATCGGTGATGATCAATTTGGTATGCCCAATTTGATCAGTCTCATTGAAATCAATTTTTGTGACTTGGAGCACGCTGGAACAGAAATGATAATCGGTTTGCATTTTGGATCGATTCAATATATATATATATATATATATATATATATATATATATATATATATATACTTAATAAAGTCATCACATCCAATGTTTTTGGTACTCTAAGTTTTTCCTGTTCTTAATATATTTCAATTTTATTTATATTTTGATTTTAAATTGGTATCAGAGCCATGAGTGGCTAAATGTTTTCTGAAGTTTTTTTTTTTTTCTGTAGATAATTTTAATATGGTAACCCAACTCTGTTGGGATAGATATATCCTGCTTAGTAAAGTCGGGTGTTGCTCTGCAATTTAATATTCTTGATCGACATACCAGATTATGTTGAGTTCGACATTCTGGTCCTTAATCCAGTAGCCATCGTTGCATGTGGGCACTTTTATGCTGGGATGGACGCCTTGTTGCCTGGTTCTTGTTGACTCGACTCGTTAGATTAAATCCTTAGTGGAGTAATAATATTTTCATCTAGCTGTTGTTGGATTACCCTATTAAACTTATTTAACAAAAAATATTTCTAGATATTTTATATTTGCCTTTAATGAGGACTTCTTCACAGTACAATAGTACCATAATATCTCAAAACTTACAAAGATCTCAACCTAGAAATAATAATATTAAAAATGCAAAATTATAGGAATATCCTGTAAACGAAGAAGATTTAAATAAATTAAATATTCCTAAAGTGAAAAATAAATGTAACTATAAAATTGGACCATTTAATTTTAAAGATAAATCATCAATTAAATCTGTTGAACAATCGGTAATAATAGACGGACAAGAGAAAATAATTTCCCTATTAAATCAAGAAAAAATAAATAGTTACTTAGAAAATTATAAATATATTCACATGGACTTAATTCAAGTAGCATTTAAACCTCTAACATTACAAGGATTAAACGCTTCAATTTTAGTTTGCTTAAGAATTGCAAGATGTCTGAATTGGGCAGAATCGTTAATGGTAGTTATGGAAACTAGCATGTGTCATGAGTTTGTTTTCTTTAACACTTTCTCAAATCTAAATCTGTCACTTAAGACATAAATCTCTTCGAAACAGCTAAAATACAGATAAAATTACATGTGTATGAATTTTTTCCTGGATTTAAAATAATCACTATAATTTATAGAATTCGTTTTAAGGTAATGAACATTTTATATCCAAATATCAAAAATAACATGAAACCAACAGATAGATCTACAATCGTAGAAACAAATTTGTTAGCTTCAAATGTAACTACAATAGAACTATAAAATGGGATGAAGTAAGCTTCCCTGAGTCGTAGCAATTGCAAACTGCTATTAATCCTCATAATCTAATAATTCAGGATGTTGAACAAGTTAGTCATAATACTAACGGTGATGTTGTGTAAGATTTTAACCGAGAATGTCCATTACTCTTCCAATGATATCTTATTCCTCTTCAAAATTATCTCAAAATGATTCCATTGAAAATTTATTGATAAATCAACGAATAAATAGAATAAATCTATCAAGTAACAATCTATTACACCCAATTAGGATAAAAAAACTTTTCTCTGCAATTAGAAGCTAGTTTTAATTTTAATAATGATTGACTTAAAAGAATTCACTAAAAAACAAATCAAACAAACTTTAATTAATGATTATCTACAACCTAAATAGGAATCATTCAGAAATTGATATCGTACTTATACTACGGAAGATGATAGAAGGAAATTTTTTTAAATTTTTTTTGAAGAAAATGGAAATAGACTCCAATAAGAAAAATATTTTAGTTTAGTAATCAAATAACCAAAAAATCAGAACATGAATTAAACATGTTAACCAAAAAATGGAAATTTAATTATGGAGAGATAGTGTAATCTATTTATCCTCCAACGGTTCCCACAATACTAGATCTAGACAATAAAAACCCAAAATTTAAATTAATTGCTTTTGAAAAAACTCTATAAATTAATGTCACCAAAGATTTTATTCGTACAATTAAATAATTAAAATTTACAAATATTATTATCTATAATTTCAAATCACATAATGAAACTAGAAAATAAAATTGATCAACTTATTTTCTCTTTAAAAACTCAAAATGAAAAGAAAGTAAGTTCAATAATTATTTTTTCAACTTCTGCTATACAACCACCTCCCTGTCCTAATTTTCACTTAGGATCTCGACTCAGGATTTTGAAGAATTAATTAAAAACATAAAATATACTAAAATTACAACCTTAAATAAAAATGATCAATTAACTCAATAATCATAAAATTGTGATAATGATAAGATTAAAATTGAATGCATTGAAGAACAATTCCAAGTTAATAATTCAGATTTAGAATTATTTAAAATACATAAATTAAAAGGCAATAAAGCTTCATCTTCACATCAAACTAGACAGACAAGTTGATACTACTATCCCCGACCTACCCCTGTAGACATTCTATATGAAGTAAATAATAACAAATATCAAAATAATTATAATCCATCAAATATATATGAATGAGATATTGGTGGCACGACTGAATGCCAAATACAAATTATCTTACAACAAATGATGATTTATGTCTCTGCAGCCCAGAGTCATAATAATCAAGCCCATCAAATCGTAACCCAGTTAATGTGTGGGTTTACCAGTCTTCTCAAAGGCTGGTGGGATAATTATTTAACTCAAGAATAAAGATAATAATTTTTAAGTCATACAATAACAAGAAATCCTAATCAAGAAAATACTAATGTTGTTTATAAATTAATTATCAATATTTTATAACATTTAACCGACATAATATCTGATAATGGAGAGCAAATTCGTTCTCTTTTACAAAAATTAAGATGTTCAATTTTAACACATTTTTGTTGGTACAAAGATGTTTTTATAATTAGATTGATGTCTCTCCCTGAAACAAACAACACGCACTGGAAATAAAAAAATATTGAAAATTTACCTAATCTTTTTGCCAATAACATAAAAAGATAATTACAAGATACTACTATTAAATGTATTCTATATGAAAATCTGACATATGTACAACTAATAAATACATGTGTATAAAAAGACTTAGCCCTATGTAGAGATCTCAATCTGAAATATTAGATTAAAAAAGAAAGGTTGACAGAAAGAAAACAATTAGACGCTTTCTGTGAACAATTTACTTATGATATTCATAAATTTTCGAAAGATAAAGAAAAAAAATTTTCAAAAAAAGAAGAAATATCATAAGGAAAACTTTGAAAAATATTATTCAGAGAAGTGGTCGAAGATTTCTCATAAGAAAAAAAAAAGATAGAGAAATCAAATGCTACAAATGTGGTAAAACTAATCATTATGCAAATAAATGCATTAAAATTAAAAGTAGATCCATACCACTACCTTGTAAGGAATTAATATTAGTAGCATTAACACCAAAACTTTAACCAATAATACTGCCTGAGAAGAAATAATATTAGAGGCAATCAAAAATTGTGAAACAATGTTATTAACACGTCCATTAGGTTTCACTGAGACAAAATTTGGAGGATTTAAATCAAGCTGCAATAAAGAATCAATGTTCACATAGGATGAGACCTCAATATTAAAACATTATCAAAAATAGGATTAATATCAACAATAGAATCATTACAGATCGAGTGATATCTAAAAGAATATTAAGATCGGGAGGAATAAAAGTATTAAGAATACGGTTAGGACCTTAAGAAAGATTAATTTTAATAAATTTACTTAAGAAACCCTAAACCCTAAATTTACTTCTATTTCTCAATTACCAGCATTATTCAATGTCTACAATTTCTTCCTCTCAATGTAGGGAAAGCATTCGCAGGTAAGGAAGAAACTTTAGGGCAGTTAGATGGATTATGAGGGATTGTTAGCATCGATTTCCATTCATAAACAACAGGAATAATAAATTTTTATTTTTGAAAACAATAATAATAGATTCAAGAAGAGGATAATCTATCTTGATTTGAACATTAACTATAACAAACGACATCCAAGAACCCTTAGTTGTCAAAGCATCAACCGCAAGAGTAATACCAATCCTGCTGGCAATTTCAGAAATTTTATTTTCTGACCAAGAAAATAATGGAAGAATTGGGAATTTCACCTAAAGAGGAATTGGCTTGAAATCTGTAGTCCATTTTTTTTTTAAATAAATTATACTTAATAAACCAAGGGCTACTAGACAAAATCATATCTAAATCTTTAAGACATGTAAATTTAGAGAAAGAAACCCTCGGTAACAGAAAGAAGCTCAACTGAGCCCTTCAATATCCAGATCTTATTGATCGACTGAATAACTTCTCATAGAAAGGGCTTCTACCTAAAATATAACCAATAAATATAAGATCCCATTGTTTAGAACCAACTTCCACCTCATCATCAGAGAAAACAACCTTATCATGCACATAGCACATAAGATAAATTATATCCAGAAGATCTAAAGAAATTAGAAGAAACAATCATTTTCAGATTAAAGCTGGCACACAACCAGGATTATAGCGGGATGGAGAAGAGTGAAGCGGGGGAAAAGAAAAATCCTTGAAAAAAGGAAAGGGACAATACCTCTAAAACCAAAAAGAAGATCAGAATAACGAAGAAAAAATGAGAAATCTAAATTTTTTTCCAAGAGAAAGAAAAACGATGAAGAAATCTTGAAAAAACATTAACCACACAAAGAAACACTAAAGGGTTTTAAGAATCACCAGAGCAATGCTCTCTGCGTTCCCGCAAAGTGCTTATCACTAAAATTCATTCTTTTGTTATTTTTCGAACAAATAAGTAAAATTTAGGTGAACAACTTATTCAAACGAGAACCAATTGAAGCAGAGGTCTAGGAATAGAATGAATGATGGTTTTTATTGAGATCTCTTCTCATTTGTCAGAAATATATGCTTGTGCCACAAGGTTAAACCTTTGGTGGAGGGACAATTAGACCAGCCATGGTGCTAGCCAACTTTGGATGCTTGACATGGCATTGTTATTTATATTAATATATATTCTAGAAAATTAAAATAATTATAATAGTTGCATAAATTAAATTGATTTGAAGTAAGTAAAAACAATAATATTTTAATGATAAAAAGTATTGATATTTCAGAATAAAAATAAACAAATAACAAGTTATCATATTGTTTTCAATTTAAGATAATGGGTTGATGAAAAAGTAATGAGTTATGTAATATATTAATTATAATAAAAATAAAAAATAATTAAACACTATAAGTACTTAAAAAGACTTGACCACCAATAATTTCTTGAAGTGCTATCTATCTATCTATCTAACTACCGAAATCTTGGCCTTTCGCTCTCTGCCTCGATAACCTGCAGCCCCGCTCCTTCATGCCATCGACGACCCACTTTGGACTACCTTTCCCTCTCGCCCGCTCGTGCAGCTCCCTCTTTCCACGCCCCACTCCTTCAAGCCGTAGACTGAAGGAGAGGCCAAAGCAGTCGCCATTGTCGCACAAAGTAGATGGGAGTGCGAAAAAAAATTATTTTTGAAAAAGAGAAAAACATAGTTTCCGTGTTTTTAGTGTTTCTGTTTGTTTTCTATTTTTTTTTTTCAAAATAAAAAGAAAGATAAAATAATATTAATGAAAATTAGGTTCATTTATTTGTCACATCTATTGATGATATATATATAATTTAATCATAAATTTTAAGTAATAATAAGAATGAATTAAAATGACATAATGCATAAATAATTTGTTTATATCAATATAAATCTGTAATTTTTGCTAGACACATACATTAACATAAATAGAATAATGTAATGCATGCATTACTTTGAATTGCATAATTTGGAACTAATATTGATCTTAAGTTTCAATATGAAGCATGGCTACATTTTTATTATTTTAAAAAGGAGGCATTAACTCTAACAAATCTATTCATTGTGTATATTAATTTACATAGAGTATTTCAATTAATTATGCTTCTACCACTTGGTGAAATGTGCATATCATGAATTAATGCATATGCTGAGCTAAGGAAGTCATTAAAGAAATGAGTTAAAGAAGCATATCCCATATAGTTTATTTCTTCAGCATATAATATCCTAAATTATCATTAAAGTAGTATTTCTGTGTGAGTGTGCGCGCGCGCGTGTGTGTATATACACATATATACATACATACATACATACATATATACACATATATACATATATACATACATACATAAACTTGGCCAGAGGTTATGATATGAGTCCTCAACCAACCTCATGTGCCTAATCACTCGACGGACCCGCACACCAACATGATCGAACTCCCCATTCCAGGAGACTTAGAACTAACATAAGCAGATGACAANGGAGATGGAGGCCAGTGCTACAAGGGTGATGACTAACTGCTGGGCTTACCTAAATAAGCTGATAAACTGGAGAAAGTTCCCCAAGATCCTGCAGACCATAACTTACATGGGTGCTAATAACATTAAGATCATCAAGGTGAGATGGGAGAGACCTCCTTATCTTTCATTAAAATTAATACTGATGGAAGCTACACAAACAAGAGAGCAGGTATTGAGGGAATTTTTAGAGATCACACAGGGAATACTTTGTTGTTCTATAAGGCCCCTTATATAGCTGATGATGCTTTGGAAACTGAAGTTGCTGCTCTATATTGGGCATTAAAATTTGCTAAGGAGAATAAGTTGTAGTGGATTGTTGCTGAAGTGGACTCCTCCCTGCTGGTTGAGTTACTAAATTTTAAGATTCCTTCCTCTTGGCATATCAATCAATGGATTCACAGAATTAAAAAGCACAACACTGAAAGTAATATTTATTTCTCATTTGTGTATAGCAAAGCTAATAGACCTGCAAATTTCCTGGCTATGGAAGGTGCTAATGCTGATCGTCCTGAGGTATCCACAATCCTCTCCCCCTCCCTACACTTACTAACTCAGGGGGACAAGCTTCAAATTCCTTACCTAAGAGTGCAAAAATGATTGTTGGGACAGTGTTTGAGGCCATGATTAGTCCTGCTCTGATACTGAGGCTGTGTTACTTTTTATTTATTGGGTGTTCAGATGTTTTGTTTTGCTTGGGGGCTGATTTGTATTTTCTGATTTTTCAGACTGTGTTTGTGGAAATATATATACATAGGTGTATGTATATATCTTCTCCTTCCTATTTTTGGGAGTTTTGGTGGTTGGTATATCCCTTATGAGTGAGTAATCTTGTATTTTAATTTCTAGTTTGGGGACTTCCCAACCAAAATTTTTTGTAANATATATATATATATATATATATATATATAGATAATTGAAACTGGGTGTTGGGATATCCATTCCAGCAACCTACAATTTTCAATTTGGTGAGCGATAGAGGGAAATTAGTAGCTTTTTGTCCTGAGGTAATCAATTTGTTTTAACAGTTGCCTACAAATTTGTTATGTTTTTTATTCAAATTATAATCCTACTAAGGGAGAGTTAGATGAGATTATTTTTTCATTGACTGCAAGAAGAGGATTGTGGAAAGTAAAGAATGATAGAAGAGTGAATTTTCTTGCCTGTAATCTTGATGCCATGGAAAAAGTGTGGCACTATTTTATTTTAGCTCGTCAACTCCCTACAAATCATCTGAGTGAAGTTACAAGAGAGGGTGACATTCTGAACAATTGTATTCAACAGTCAAAGACGATTGATATTAGATCCTTAAACTATTAGACGATCTCTAGTTCTGCCAGTGCTGCCACTAATGCAAGATTGGGATTCACAACATTAATCTTTTCTTTATGTGAGCAAGGTGGTGTGAGATATTATAATTGGGAGGAGATTTTGCAGCCACTAAAGTTTATTATGAGTGTCAATATGAAATCTTATTCCGAGCATTCTATATTTGGCTAGAGAGGAGGTTGTTCAAGACTTTCTGGTGCTTCTACGTCTCGTGCTTCTACTTTACGAGCATCTACATTACAAGGCCAGTTGACTAGTCCAGAGGATGTTAGATAACATCAACTACATTTGGATAAGGTACTTAATTTAGAGAACTATGTAGGACATATTGATAGTTATTTGAAGAGATATAGTAATTACGAAAAAAAATCACACGTCTTTGGAAAGCCTTATCAGGGGTGAACAAAGTGTGGTATTTTCTTCATATCCACATTACCCTCACTACGAGCCGACAAAGTTTTGGGATGATGATGATGATGTCGGTGATGATAAGGAGGAAGAGGATTGATTTGAATATTTTATTTTTAAAGTGTATGAACTTTTATGTGTTGTAGTTCTTTAGATGGCTTTTATTGTAGTTGTTTTGACTGCTGCTGTTATATGTTTTGTTATTTGTTGTGTTGGATACTGTTGTGATGTTTAAAAATGTATTTGTGTTGTTGTGAGTAGTTATGTTTTGTGTTTGTGGTAGTGATCGTTTGAACATTTTTGTTTAATTGTATTTTGTTGGTTTCTGAAGAACTTATTCCAGAGATATTAAGTAGGTTTAGAATATTGAAACTTTCACTTAAGAATTTCATGTTTAAATTTTCAATTTACTATCATGTAATTTCCTTATGTTGTAGTTATGAATTTCTGTTGGTTGGTGTTTTTTTGCTTTTATGTTATCCTCCATTCCATAGAAATTTGTTGAACCTCATATATGCTAAAATTAAGTTAAAATTTGATCAATTTATTTTTACTCCTGTCTTGAATATTTTTATTTGTAAATTTAGNGGTTTCTCTAGCTTGAGTCTCCCCTTCAAATATTTGGGGATTCATCTAATTAGAGGAAGAACAAAATTGATCTAATTTACTGAGGTTATTGATAACATAACCTCTACTCTTCAGGGGTGGTCTAACTCCTTTTTGTCCAATGGTGGCAGGATCACCCTACTTAAGAGCATTCTTACCTCTATCCCTTTGTATGTCCTTCAAGTGGCTATAATGAAAAGAAGTGCCTCTTTGATGCTGGGAAGAACATTCAACAAATTTCTGTGGGTTGGGAAGGGGAAACAAGTGGCTTGGACTAGTTGGCAAAAAGTGGCTAAACCATGGGAGGCTGGTGGTTTGGGATTTAAAGGTTTGCACCAGATGCAACACATTAGCCTGTGTAAGCTTTGGATTAAATTCAGAAAAAATGAAAGCTTATGGGCCAATTTCATGCAGGCCAAATACTGTAAATTTTTTCACCCCGGGGAGGTCACTTGGAAGCTGGGAGACTCCAGAATTTGGGTCGAGATGCTTAAGGCTAGAGAAGACATTGATAAGCTGCTAAGATGGGAATTAGGACAAGGGGAAATTAATTTTTGGAAAGACAACTGGTGTCCTAATGATTATTTGGGATCTTTGCAGGATGAAAAGGAGGGGGATTTATTGGTCAAGGACTGCTGGGTTGACAATGTATGGTCTGAGGACTTTTTGAGGAGTTTACTGAAGGAACAGTCTGCCAGCTACATTTCTACTATCCAATTTGACAGAAAAAACAATGTTCAACTTAATTTGATGAACATGACCAAAGCTAGTATCTCAAAAGATATCCAGAACTATTTGTACAGCTGGGACACCTGCCAGTGGAATGTTTCCTCTTGACAAAAACACCTTACTCTTTCCATGTTGTTCTTTTCTTGGAGAGTTCTTAATAACCTTCTTCCTACTGATGATATTCTGAAATTAAAAGGGCTAAAAGGTCCTTCTAGATTCCATCTATGCAAGCTTGATCAGGACACAAGGGATCATTTATTCTTTAGGTGCAATTTTGCAAAGGAGGTTTGGAAANATTGACAAAAAGAGTTACAAGATAATTGGGAGAGGATCCCCCGCTACCAAAACCCTAAGAAAAATTACAATACTCACTCAAAATATGGGGGTTCCTCGTCCACAGTTTAACTCCACGTAAAAAGTCCCAAAACAAAACACTAATTACATTATCAAAAGTACACCCATCAAAATAAAATGTATACCCAACTTTCTGTAATTGTAGCAAAAAATGGGATCTTCAACTTTAGAGCTCCCCGCGATAATTTGGAATAGTATGTGGAAAATACCGGGTCATCCCAATGAACAAGAAGTTACCTATACATAAAAGGAGAAACTCCAAACAAAATGAGTTTTGACATGATATATCTTCAAACTACATTAATGTAGAGCTTTAAACATAGGCATATCACATAAGAGCTAATAGTTAGAGTCCTTCCCCAACCTGCCTAAATCCCCAAACACAACCTTTGTAGCTTAAAATTAAAGTACAAAAAATATAGCAAATAAATGCATCAAAAAATATGTCCAGGAAATCAATAGGTTAACAAACGATGCCTTGCATTTCTTGATGGAAACCACAAATAAAGTCCCTTAAATCATCATGCAGCAAGGGGTAATGAGCCCAAAATAGCAAATCCACGATAAAGAAAATAGTCTCCCTTAAATTTGGACGTAAAGTATAGCTCCCAAACTCCCCATAAATTGCACTTATGATGAATAGGGATTCTTAGATATTCACATATAAAATATACCAAATAAACTGCCATTTAAGTAATTAAAAATCTCACATGCATCAAAATAACATGAAATCATTTCCACATTATTCCCCTCTGTTCACTGAGCAAGAGAGTATTTTTATTTTATTTTTGTGAATTTTCTACATCAATATATGCATTTTCTAAGGTGGAATGATTTATATAATTCAATAAATCCCTAATTTCCTACTTAAATGTTGTGGCGCCGCGTCAACCTAGGCTGATCTGAATAGCACGCGCGACGTGCACCCATTTGACGCCACCACCTGAGTCAGCTGCCAAACATC
Organism: Phalaenopsis hybrid cultivar; assembly: GCA_002079205.1. Taxonomy (NCBI): domain Eukaryota; kingdom Viridiplantae; phylum Streptophyta; class Magnoliopsida; order Asparagales; family Orchidaceae; genus Phalaenopsis; species Phalaenopsis hybrid cultivar. The sequence goes on along the minus strand of JXCR01134254.1, from coordinate 116,788 downwards.
TCCACTGTATCGTTCCATCTTCTCGTCCAGTGCAATCAATAGTGTTTATCCATTATATGTGTAATCCAACGGCTGCGGGTCGTCATTCTCAACTGGTTCAACCTGAGAGCCATCCAACTTAAAACCTTAATATCTCGAGCTACATTTGACCAAATCACCTCGAGTTTGATCCTATGGAATCGTCTAAGTGAGAAAAACCAAGCCATATAGCTAACCAACCATGAAATCAATCTTATGCTTGTTAATAATTAAAATAAGCTCGGGATGAGGGGGAAGTATTATACCTTTGTCCAAGAGAGGAAGCCTCGATTGGATGTCTAGGGAAGCTTCATGGAGGCCCAAAGAGCTTGAGGATGGAGTCTCTGGTCGTCGTGAAGTATCTAGGCCCAAGGTTTACTAAGGCCAATTTTGGGTGTTGATTGAATTCAAGTGTGGAGGCTCTCTATGATGAGGCTTTGAATGGGGAACTTCCTCTTTCAGTGTGGGGATGGTGTAGAGTAAGTTGTTTGGAGTTTTAGGCAGTTGGGAAGAGTAATTGGAAATGTCCTAGTTTCAGCTGAAACTAGAGCTCAAAAATTAAACTCAAGCAAAGGAATTCAGGGCTTGGGAAGGTTTGGAATAGTCTTAGGAAAGCTATAATTAGATCAAGGAACAATTCGACAGAGTCTCCCCAAGGATTTCAACAAAAACTCCTTTGGCCGTGAAGAAGTGGCTTTATTTCCATGGTCAATGGAGCTCAAGGGGGCAAGTGGGGTGCCAGAGCTTGCTTGTGTGGAGGGAAGAAAAGGGCAACAATCCAATCATAATGAGCTCGTTTGGTTGGGTCTAATTTTGGGTTTTATACAAGGGGGAGCTCCTTGATTTGAATTTTTTGGCAGCCAAGGTGGTCGGCCAGCTAGGGAGGGGTCACAATATGGCTCAGAGTGGTCAGGGCTAAGTTAGGTGCAATCAATTAGGGGTTGACATGTGTAAAGTTTATTAATTGAAATGGAAGGTGATTTGGGCGAGGTTGGGCCATGCTTGGGTTTAGCCTTATGGAAATAGCTTGGGTAACTCCCCATGGCTGACCAATGTCAGGTGAGCGAGTTGAAATGATGTGGAGAGGTCTCCATCCAAAAGATTCGGGCTAAGCATATGTTTATGTGCGTCATTAAAAGGGTTGAAACCTTTTTAAGGAGGCTTGAATTGGCTTTTCATTTTTCCATTAATAGCTTGGAGAGGTAGCAAAGCTTACATGGCTCATTAATGGCTTGGGAATGGCTTCATGGCTTATCCTTGGCTATGCCAACTTCCACGAGAAGGGATTTTGGATTTTATGTGATGTTTTGGTGGAGTTTGTTATGAGGCTTGATTTGGTGTGATAAAATGATGAATTTTAAGGAGTATAGCTTGATTTAATCAAATGGATGATGGGAAGAAATTTTATGTCATGTTTGCTTTTAATCGAACTTTGGGCTTTTTGAACAACCTAAGGTTTTGGGCTTTTTGAATTGGGGGTGAACTTGGGCTAAAATTTGGATTAATTAAATATTTAATTTGGTATAGGGAGATGTCAAGAAGAGTTTTGAAATGGTCTTAAGTGATTTTGAATTGAATTGGAAGGCCGATTTTTAGGATTTGGACATATGGTCAAAATAGAGTCTTTTTTATTTAGGTTGGAGTTGGGCTTGCAATTGGGTCAAATTGGATTTGTATTTGGTTCTAATTGGTATTAGGAATGTTTAATTTTGTTTTGGAATTGAAATTGAGCAAGATTGAGATCAATTTTGCTAAGATTGAGGCTAATTTGGAGAAATTGGGCCTTTAAGGGCAAATTGGGGCTTTTTGTCAAATTGGGTCAATTTGGTCAAATTGGTTCAATGTGATGGTTAAAAATGAAATTGGGGATATTTGGGAATTTTTGGGTCATGAGGGGCTCTTTGGTAAATTTTAACAATTTTTGGGGTATTTTGGGAATTTGGTGATTTTGGTGAATTTTGGTCAATTTAGGTAGTGGTGAATGATTTGAAATGACTTTTAGACAAATTTGGGTATTTTGGATAATTTTGGGATTTTCTTGAAAGATTAGGGTTGTAGGGGTATTTGGTAATTTCGTCACTTTGGGCCAAAATGGGCAAGTAAACCATGAAGCCATGCCAAAGCAATAGGAGCCATATGAGGACTCATTTTGGATGCTCAATATGTTGGTCCTAACCCTCTTAGCCATGGACCAGGGGTATAGGTCCATCCATATGTGCTTTTCAAAAGGAGTCAGAAGACCAAATCAAGGGGTCTTAGGGTTTAAGGTGTGTGAGAAGGTGTGTGCAAGCTATCCTAACCAAAGCCAGACCACCCAGAGTTAGTTCTAAGGTTTGACCATCCTATGGGGATTCTCCTTGAGCCCCCTCATATTGACCCCACGTACTAGGTGGTGGAGGTTAAGACCAATACGTGGAACATCAAGTTCAACAGAATAGATTGTAGAATTTCTAATGGTGAGGATTCCTTTTCTATTCCTCTAGGAATAGTCAACAGGAAGGTCTTATAGCTAGACCCTAGGCTGCTAAAGAGAAAAAAGTAAACCTAACAGAAAAATGAGGTCAAAAAGTACTTAATGACATCTCCTTTATTAGTAGCCACAATCTCAAGTAGACCATTTATACTTTATATTGCGGCTTCAGATGAATCCCTTGGAGCCATGCTAGCTGAGGTTAATGAGGGGGATAAGAATAATGCTCTCTACTACTTGACTCACCATCCAATACCAGCGGTGGTAAAACACATATTATTGATCTAGCTTTGCTTTTCGCTTCCCAAAATCATAGGCATTATTGCTTTCTCATAAGGTCAACCTTATTTCCATGTATCAATTACAATACCTGATGAACCGAGCGACACATTCTGGCATATTAGCAAGGTGGTCGATGATTTTATTACAATTTGATATAACTTTCATACCCCCTTCAAGCCATGACAATATAAATATTAGCAAATTTCCTAACATTACATCCTTTACTTGTTGAGTCTCCTCTTAACGTTGATCTACCAGATGAGCAAATAATGAATCTAGAAGGCTCAAGTGCTCAACGCTGGGAGATGTACTTTGACAGAGCCTCATCGACACTGAAGTATAAAGAATCAAAAATGATAGTGCCGATAAAGTAGGAATTGGTATGATTTTTATTACACCAGAAAAGGGATTGCTAAGAAACTTTTATCATTTAACTTATCCATGTACGAATAATGAAGCATAATACAAGGCTATTATAACCTGATTGGAGTTGACAATTTTAATGAGTATAATCAACATCAATATTTAGTGATTCATAGCTGATTATCCAACAAGTCGCTTGACAATATAAAACCCTACTGCTCAATATGAAGCAGTATTTCCATTACACATTGAAACAATTAGAGCAAATTCCTAATGTGAATTTGTACATAGTTCCTACAAGAGAGAATACTCTTGTAAATGCTTTGGCCAGGCTCACAAAAGAATTAGCTTGTCCACGAAAAAACTTCATTAAAATAACAGTTAAAGGATGCCAAGTTATGTCTGAAATTGGTAAGGATACTTTGCATAAATTGGGAAAGAAGGAAATAGTGATAGCGGTTGTTGAAGTTACAGAAGATTGGCATAAACTACTTAAAAGAATATCTACAAACGTAAAAGCTATCATATGATAAGTCAGCCACAATCCAGATAAAGAAAAGAGCTTTGTCATTTGCTTTAATATACAGTGTCTTATAGAGAAGATCCTTTAATCAGATGTGCTTAGACGTCTAAAAGTGTCAGAAGCTCAAGAAATTGTTAAGGTGGTACACAAGGGACTTTATGATGCTCATCAGTCAAGTTTGAAAATGAAAATGAAAATGATAATAAAAAGGCTAGGGTCCTACTGCCCAGTAATGATGATGGACTGCATGAAAATAGCCAAAACTTGTCAACAGTGTTAGATACATAGAGAGGTTCTACATCAACCCCCAAATGTGTTACATCCGACAATTGCAACGTAGTCATTTAAGTGTTGGGGCATAGATATAGTGGGTCATATAGAACCCCCATCCTAAAAAGGACACTAGTTCATTCTCGCCGCTACCAATTACTTTTCAAAATGAGCAGAGGTGGTACCATTAAGAGAAGTGAAAGGGCATCATGTCCTTCAATTCTTCAAAAATCAAATCATGTACAAGTTTGGTGTGCCACGTAGAATTATTTTAGACAATGGTTTGTGTTTAAAAACTACAAAGATAAATAATTTTGTTAGAAGGCATTGTATAAACTAGCGTCACTCCATAGTTTTTAAGCCAAGAGAAAAGAGTTTGTCTAAGATTTTTAATAAGAATCTCGTCTGGATCCTAAAGTAAACACTGGATGAAAATAAAAGGAGTTGGAATGAGTAGTTATTAGAAGCCTTCTGGGTTTACAAAATGGCATTTAGAATGCTCACACAATCTACACCTTATGCTATCAAGTATGGGTTTGAGATTGTGCTTCCTTTGGGGGTACAATTCCCATCTCTAAGAGTTGTTGTAGCTAACAAAATCACCACTGAAGAAGGTGCTAAACTTTGACTCAAGGAGCTAGAAGGTCTAAAAGAGAAACACTTATTGGCTCCACAAAATTTGGAATTGTATTAAAGTCAGTGACTTGGTTCTTTTTCTTAAGAGATCTATGAATGCACGTTGCACAGTAGGAGGAAAGTTTGCACAAACTTGAGGACTGTTTGTGGTTATAAATCTATTTTAAGGCTCTTAGCAGTTGGTGGACTATCGACAAAACCTCATATGCTCCTTATTAGAAGACAATATTTGAAAAAAATACTGTGTCGTGATGTTTTAAGGAACAAATTTTTAGAAATAAAAATTAGTTCTTAGAAACACCGACATAATAGTTGTTTGTAGCTGAGTCTAACCTCAAGCTAGTACAAAACCTATTGAAGTAAAATGCCTTGACCATAACAAGTCAAGAATGACATTAAATTTTATTTGAACTTTGAATAAATTGAAAATGAATGTTAAGGAGTGTCATTGGCCATAACAAGTCAAGAAAAAGTTTGTGATCAGAGGTTAGTGTTAAAGTTTAAAAGTAAGAAGAAGGACATAGCCTCAAAGAAGAGGAAACTAGAATAAATTGATGAGGTAAGAGCAACTAGTAATCAGAGCATTGAGGTTGGAAGAATGACATTGAAGGTAATGTCGTTGAAAGGGAACTTGTTAGTGCTTTACTAGCAGACACCCAACCTAAAGGATAACAACACTCCCCCAAACTGACAGGGAATACCACAATAGTCACATTCATAAAATGGTGACTCAGTTGGAGGGGAGACAAGGAGAAAGAGCTAATATTTAGAATGAGATAACTGCTCCTGAGGACTAACATCCTGATTTTGGCCGCAATTCTTGATCTATCCCAAAATTTGGGTTTAATTTAATGTACGTACAATTTTGTTTTTTTAAGCAATATTTTGATTTTTGAAAATGAGACCCAATGACCTCATATCCTTAATAGTTTTAAAAACTAAGCATCACATTGCAAATAATGTACCTATTGAGAGGATTAGACACATTTCTTGTTAATGAGGCTTGATCATATAAAGTAAAGAGTTTATGGCATCCATTGGGTCTATGAACCTTTTTATATGTAAAACAAAAAGTTTTTTTATCTAATATAAGAATTAAGCAGGGTTTATATTACCTGGGATCTTTAGTTCTTTATAAAGACTAGCCACTATTGTTAATTACATCATAAGCGACCAGAATCACTTAGGGAAACTCTTGATAATGACAAGAGGTATTGTCCTCAAGATTTTAAAGTTTAGTTTTCAAGGTTGGACATATAAAAATCAAGTGAGAGTGGCTCAAAATAAGAGCATTATTATTTTGGAAATCCAAAGGAATGAGAAGTAGGGAATGTCACAAATTTTGAGTTGAACCTCATTGACTTCCCAAACTATCTTGTTGTTGGACTTTATGCTTTAAGAATTAAATTATTTAATTTTTACTCATAACATTTCATTAATTATTCCTCACATTTGCTATGATATCTAATAATGCAAATAGCCCGAAAGATAGGAATATTTATATCATATTGAATGATGACCTTAGAGTTCTAAAAGAGTTAGGGCTTGTATTGCACAATATGGCTATGCAAAGACCTAAGAAAATGTGAGGATTTTGGTCGCACTAGGCAGACTACCTTGAAGTCCGATGGAGTGCTCTTATTTAAACTAGAAGAAATTATCTGTTGAAGATCTCTTTTGCTCTCTCAAAGATGTTCTTTCCTTGCATGCTTGTCGTGCTTCCCACTATGTTCCAAGCTTTCTGTCGTGACGCTTGCAAGTTCAAGGTTTAAATTTAAAATGTTCATGCATATAGTTTGGATGGTGTCTTATCACTATTTACCTCCTATACAACTAGACTACTGTTCCTCTATTCTAAGAGGTATTGCAAGTATTATGTAAATACAAAAGAATAATAAAAGTGCAGTATATAAAAGAAGGCAATTGCAAATTTGGGCCTCTATTTCTGCTATAAAAGATTTAGTACATTAATATAAATGAATGCAGGAAATTTAAGCAAAATTATAAGACTTAAACAAATTATGAAGAAATCAATAAGGAAAAAAAATTCATTTAAATCATGAGGAAAAATATGAATTTAGTAAAGAAAAATCCATTATCACACATCGAAGACCGAGGCTAAGTGTAAGACTTTGGTGATGGTGGGTTGTGTGCTTTATAATTCCAATTTTGATAGAAGTCACTATCCTAGCAACCCGAGGAAGGTGATACTTAACCTCAATCCAAGTGTTTAAATCAACAACCTTTCATAAGTTTTTATTCAAATTCATTAATTTGTTCATGCATGTAGAGTTTAAATTAGCCAGCGAAAGTACTGATATTGTAAAAAGAATTTTTTGTTAGATATTTTGTAAAGTAATATAATCTACAAGATAATCACTCTAATCAAGTTAGGACTACCACAATATTAAGTGTGTCGAGGGAAACTCCTACCAAAAGCTGGTGAATAATATCATCGGTACTATCCACTCTCCTTATTGAGGATCCTTGAGTAAGGAGATACTATTCCAAATCCCACTTCATATCCATCGTCTGAAAAACATAAGCAATGTCATCATTATCCTTGCCACCTAAACCTTTTACTTACACTTGCCTAATGATTCATGTGGCAAAAATATCCCCAATTACTCATAAAAGTTTAAATACCTTATCTAAATTCAAATCCTTGATAAATTCAAATCCTTGAGCATTGAGTTTTTGATGGAGGATAAGTAGTGTATGGGATTTTTTTGGAAGTGTGAATTAATAGGTCATGTGTTATATCTTAGTGGATCCTTAAAGTCTTAGAGATGATCCACTTCAATAAAGAATATTAAGTCTGATTTTCCTTCAAAATGTTTAAGAGATTGTAAAAGTGCTTAGGGTAGGATCTTGAACATCTCTTAAAATTTTTTGAATCATTTTGAGTTCAATTAAACTTATTATGTTCTTGAATTTGATCATCCCTAGTTAATTTAGTTGTAATATTGTAACTTGTGCTTATTAAACTTTAATGTTTTAACTAACCCATGAGTTGACTAGACAATCATTTGATGTTTCACTTAGGAATTATGTGGGTGGACGTCATTAAAAGGAAATTAACTTGTTAAAGAATCCTCACCTCTTCAGTTGGGATTGAGCTTGCAGTGTTTGGGAAATGTTTATAATTAATTATATTATCTTTTTTAAACCTCATTAAGTAATTTTACATCAAGCTTAGTTCACTATCATGCTCCTAAGGCTTCATGGGTAGATTTGCAATTTTGGAAAATGTTGAATGAGATTAACTTAATTCTTATCAAAAGATTGTATTATCATTTAACTATTTGTATAGGGCTTCCAATTTGTGAGTTATTATCTTCCTAACACATGCCCTTCACATCAGGATCATCTAATTTAATTATCTTCCAAAGCACAATAATTTAGAAATTTACACTTTGCCCTTTTATAGATGTCGACACAATTTTAGTTAAGGAGTTGCCCGTTGGAACCTGTCGACCGCCGGAATTAGAATCTTGTCGCTCGCTTTGGAAAGACATTTATTCTANTATATATATATATATAAATATATAATTGATAGTAGTATTTCAAGCCGAACACGAACGAACAAATATTTGTTCGTGTTGTTCGTGTTCGTCTTATTCGCTAAGCTAACGAGCCGAACACGAGCTGTTCACGAACAACGAGTCATTTTGACAGCCCTAGAGAGAGAGAGAGATGTATATCAAAAATTAATTTTTTTTAAATTGTTATCTAAGATAAAAGTTTATGTTTAAATAATGGATTCAAAAAGGATTTTAAAATGACAAGTGATAAATGACAAAATATATGGCTCAAATTCATTACATTTAAACAAGGGATAATTACATATAGACTGTCCGAAAGATTGATTTTTTCGAACAACCGAACAGATGTATTTACGCATGCCACGATCAAATTACTGAGAATTTGATAAAAATGTGAAACAAGGATTGGGATTTTACCATGTATTTTGATATTTGAGTGAGAATTAAAAAAATGACTGAAAGAGGGTGGTTAATTTCTAAATAGCGAATTTTGGGTGGTCTGTATGTAATTGCCTGCAAATTCATTCATAGCTTCTTAGAAGTTAGAACTATATAAATGTCCTGATACATATTGTACATAGGGGCTATTTTTATCACATGTGTCATTGATTTTAACATAACTATTTTCCAGACGCACTAACCAAACAACCAGACAGCTTATCCAGATTAGCTGGTCATCAGCAGATTATCGGGATAAGCTGCTTATCAGCAGAAGCTGGATAAGTTGCAGCTTCCCCAAAGAGACCCTAAAGCGTTAAAAAATATAACCAATTTGAAAGGCAAATATAACTAATCATTTAAATAAAACTACTAAACTATTGATGATTCATAATTTTTTGTTATGGTTATACATATAAGTGTCTAATAGTTTAGTTAAACATTTCAAAATTTAGTTGTATGAAAAGACTATATGTGACACATGAAATTTATGACATAATAAAATAGCCTAATGTTTGTATACAAATAAGAGGGATATCGTAACAATTTTTTGAGTTTCTAATTTATAATTGTACATGAGAAAAAGTAAGCTCAGATAATTATGAAATCAAAGACAATGAGCAAATAAAGCCGGGCTATTGGATGGCTTAATCAAGAGGCTCAAGAGTCACCGCAAGTAGACACCAAAAGATGATAACAAGAAGTTAATAAGCCAAGGAAGTATGATAGGCCACTGGCACCTAGGAGTGATTGATCTAGGGCCGAGCGAACTATCATAAATGAGCGATTATGATCAGAACATGGATGATTGACGTAGGCCTCATTTATCAGACCATTCGACAAATCACAAGAAGCGGCCGACCACAGAGTTGATGCCCAATACCACACGATCAAAACCAAGGCTCATGACCTGGCAACTCAAAGCTGGGGGCAAATGACTCAAGAATTCAAAATAACACTGGAGGCGAAGGAAGAAGGGGGCCCAACGCTTCACGAAGACATTATTTCTCAAGTATTGTTGTTATAAGTGAGTGTTTAGTTGAAAGCGTATATGGACTCATCTGAGATCTCGTTGTGAGATCTTTTTTTAAATAATATGATGTGTCTCCTTAGGCGGGTCAAGTCCTATAAATAGGAAGTGTTGTATAGCGAAAAGGGAAGACTCTCTCATTTTTTTCCTCCATTAAGGAATCTCGTCAACTAGTGAGATTTGGGGACCCTTATTTCTCTCTTTTTTTATGTGCGTGATTAGAGGTCAAATCTGAGTTAACAATAGCGTATAACATAGAATTAAAATGCATTGGGCAAAAATTTCATTAATTTTTTTTTTTAGGGAAAGAAATAAATTTTAATTTTTTGTTTTCACAAGGATTATAAATACTTTTTAATAAAAAAAATAGATCAAATATTAATTAATCTCACCGAAAATGGAAATAAATCTTCCAAATATTTTATATTTAATGGTCTGACATGCCGAATTATTTCCTGATATGTTGATGAATGTTAAAGCTCCTATTCTCTTCTATTAGTAACCTTTTTTTAGATTTATTTTTTTTGGGAAATTTATATGGGGGATTTGCACACATACCACCCAATACTTATGTATTATCATATTTAAAACCTTAAATTTTAATATAACAAAATTACTGCCCAAAATACTGAGCAAATATTACATATGTAATTGTTGCGTGTTGGAAAATCTGCGGCAGTTGAATAACTGATTTTGCCCACAGACGGGAAATGATTACTAGTTTTCCAAGTTATAACGTCGACTGACGGAGTCTAGTCAGCGGTGGTCGATGGAGGTCGGCGATGGTCATTGACGGTTGCTGGTGGTCGACGACGATCGACGATTACAGAGATGATGTTGGATTTGAGCTCTTTCTTAATGTTTCAAGTTCTCTCTCAAGCCTCCCTTTCATGTGAGGGGTGAGCCTTTATTTATAGTATTTTGAGCGCAATTAATTCAAGAATATGAACCATTTTAATTGGACAGTCCGGAGAGCTTCTATCGATCAGATANTTAATAAGAGAAGAATATATATACACAAACTATGCTATAACAAAAACTCTGCATTAAAAAAAAAAAAAAAAAACTCTCCTTTTATTAAGTCCAATAAACAAGAGAAGAGCTTGTAGCAAGAGAGAATTAGTCAAGCTTCATATCTATCTTCTGAGCAGGCATAATCGTTGCTTGATGGTATCGACTTCATCATCGACTCAGCAACATCTTCTCCCCTTCCTCTTCTTCCGTTCCTCAAAGAATTATAGCTTATCGTTCGAACTAAACTCGCAAAAATCTTGATTTTCACTTGGCCTCTCCTTGGCAAAGGGTTTCCTTTCTTTAAAGAGTATTGGTTTTGGTACTCCATAGGAAAGAAGCAAGAGTTTAATGTTGAAAGATTTGAGAGGGTGAGAAAATTGAGATGTGGGGAGATGGAGTATGGTGAGAGGGGGTTATATTTATAATTATACTATTTTGATGAATCTTTCTAAGCTTTAAAGAAAGAAAAAGAGAAGCTTGTCACTTGGAGTGGTGGCTAATTAAGAAACGTGGGATTTGTTAGTTTAATATTGCATGACTTTACTGAATTATTAAGAAACGGGCAGATTGAGCACTAGAAAAGCCAAATAGATAGTGGTGGCTTCAGTGGAGGTTACTTTAGATTTTGAAGGAATGAATTGTTGGTTTTAATATGACACCTCATTCAATTATATGATATGATTTTATTCATTATTTAAGTCGATAAAAAGTAGGATTGACATATTTGTCAGAAGACTCACGTGTTCAAAACTGTGATAATTAAAAAGTTAATTGATTATTCACCAAGGTTTAGAAAACTGGACAGGACCGGCCGGTTCGACCGTGAACCGGTGGCCAATTTGGTCTGGACCAAGCAAAAGATTGTTTTTTGGGTGTGAACTGGTCGGAACCAGTTGAACGGCCGGTTCAACTGTTTGATTGGCAAACCGTTTCTATGCTTATTATTTATTCGGCATTGAAATTGTAGGAGTGTTCTGCAGAGGGAAGTTTCCAATGGAGAGGAAAGGCTTTGTATCAGTACTTCCAATAGATATGGGAGTTTCTAATGGAGAGGAAAGGCATTGGAAATGGAGTCAAGCCAAGTAATTGTATATTTCAATGAAGTTTTGTGAGAGAAATCGATTATAGTGGGCGAAAATCTCCTCAATGCCATGAGTTGATTCAGGGAGGAAGAGCCACCAGAATATGAGATTTTACTTCTTTTAGATTCCCACAATATNTATATATATATATATATATATATATATATATATACATATATATATATTAAAATGTTAGTATGCAACTCTTATATTTCATATTTAACTTTTTAGAAAATTAATTAGTAAAATTTCAGATTTATTGTGATGTTTTTTATTTAAATATTGATGTGTTTAGTTTATATTTTAATAATCATTTTTTTTAAATATATCATTTATGTCAAGTTTAAATAAAATTTTAATTTATTACATCATTCGATTCAACTCCCGATTCAACCCCGATCGAACCAATGAACATTAAACCTTTGTTTCTTCTACTTTGATGTCTGGTCTGATTTTCACAACCTTATTTTTCACAATTGATTATATGCTTAATATAAAAGTTTAATTTCAAATAGAACTTCAACTTTTTCTTAATTACTTTTATTTTTGATATAAGACTCTTTTTCCTCACAAAAACTTATCTTAGGCAAGATATCCTTTGGTGGATTAGTGCATGACATAAAGTGTAAGACAAATTGCAGCTCAATGTTCTTGCGAATATGTGGTTTTGTGGTTGATAAGTTTCATTAGGGAATCCACCCCAAAAAAGAGACTTTTTCAAAGGAATATGCTAAGATGCTGAATTTGTTCCAATTATATATATATATATATATAAAGTTTCAAATGACATAAAAGTATTTTCTGAATAATCGACTCATTAAGATGATTCCAAGAACTTTGAATATCTGAATTTGAGTACACAAATAATTCAAATTAGTCAGACTGATTAGGAAAAGATTGCACCAAATTGGATATGGCCAGACTCAAAGAGTCGCAATGGAATTCATTGTCATTAGGCTTTAGGAGCAAAAATTTCTCTGTGCGGACTCCTGACATAGCTCTACATGCGGCGTAAGTTATTTCTGAGTTATTTTCAGGTTATTTCTGGGTTATTTTCAATAATACCGAAATAACCCGCGGTCTTTAGGTTATTTATGGGTTATTTCGGTATTATTGAAAATAACCCAGAAATAACCTGAAAATAACTCAAGAATAACCTACGCCGCACGTAGAGGTAAGTCAGGAGTCCGGACAGAAAAAAACGCTCCTTTANTATGAATTTGAGTACACAAATAATTCAAATTAGTCAGACTGATTAGGAAAAGATTGCACCAAATTGGATATGACCAGACTCAAAGAGTCGCAATGGAATTCATTGTCATTAGCCTTTAGGAGCAAAAATTTCTCTGTGCGGACTCCTGACGTAGCTCTACGTGCGGTGGAAGTTATTTCCGAGTTATTTTCAGTTTATTTCTAGGTTATTTTTAATAATACCGAAATAACCCAGAAATAACTGCGAGTTATTTCTGGGTTATTTCGGTATTATTGAAAATAACCTGAAAATAACTCAAGAATAACCTATGCCGCACGTAGAGGTAAGTCAGGAGTCTATACAGAAAAAGCGCTCCTTTTGGAGGCCATCAAATAGAGCTTCCCAAAAGCTCATACTATAAGCTTTTGTGTGATGGACTCCAATTATGTTATACTTGATTGGCTTCACTATGGTTCATGACCGAACAATATTTGAAATTCTTATAATTTATAAGATTTCTATAGGGATTTATTTCAAGATTTGTTTATAGAATAAACCTTCTGAAATTCTTATAAAATTAAAAATGCAAAAAAAAAATATAGTAGAAGAATATATTTTTTAAAATAAAACTGTTCTCAAATAAACCTTCTGAAATTTTTTTGCGGTTATATTGTCAATATGCAGGTTGAGTGGGTGCTTTATAGATGTTTGCTTTACATGTATAAAACAAATTTAATGCATGCACGTTGGAAAATTGAAGAGGAAGGAATTGAAGAGGCATTCACAATTGACTTTCAGGCGTGTTCCCTTAAAAGCAACCACAAATCCTACAGCATCTCAAATGTTTGAATCTATTTTATATAAAATAAGCCGTGTTGTCAATTAGAAGATATATTGATGTTTCACTGAAAAAGAATAAAATGTCAAAACAATCCTCGAATATTCACTATATACAAGGGTCGTCTTAGGTAGGGGTGTAAACGAACCGAACACGAACGAACAGAGCTTGCGTTCGTGTTCGATTCGTTTGAAATAAGCTCGTGTTCGAAATTGTTCGTGAAGTCACTGCTCGTGTTCGTTTCTTAACGAACGAGTCGAACACGAGTTGAACGCGAGCTGCNTCACTATGGTTCATGACCGAACAATATTTGAAATTCTTATAATTTATAAGATTTCTATAGGGATTTATTTCATGATTTGTTTATAGAATAAACCTTCTGAAATTCTTATAAAATTAAAAATGCAAAAAAAATATAGTAGAAGAATATATTTTTTAAAATAAAAGTGTTCTCAAATAAACCTTCTGAAATTTTTTTGCTTTTATATTGTCAATATGCAGGTTGAGTGGGTGCTTTATAGATGTTTGCTTTACATATATAAAACAAATTTAATGCATGCACGTTGGACAATTGAAGAAGAAGGAATTGAAGAGGCATTCACAGTTGGCTTTCAATTGTGTTCCCTTAACAGCAGCCACAAATCCTACAGCATCTCAAATGTTTGAATCTATGTTATATAAAATAAGCCGGGTGTCAATTAGAAGATATATTGATGTTTCACTTAAAAAGAATAAAATGTCAGAACAATCCCCGAATATTGTCAGAATAATTCCCGGCCTGCGTTTAGTGTAAAAACTCAAACGCAGTTTCAGTTAAGCTGGCGAAACGCGCGAACCAAACGGTGCGTCGGCGTTTTCAGACCATTAATCTCAAAGTTTATAGAAGTATCAAAATAATCTCCAAATTTACAAAATAATATAAATCATTTCGTTGATCCAATAACACATCATCTCAAAAGTCTCATTTCATAATCCATGTGCTATTGTTGAAAAACATGTATAAAAACCTCAACAAAAAAATTTCATTCATACATATTACTATTTAAAGATCAGAAAGATTGACAAAAAAATATTATCTCAGGAGCACTGATGTATCTGTACTCCAATGAGGAGGTGCCACGTATACAATGGTCCCACCATAATGCCACGTGGCACCTCCTCATTTGAGTACTGATGCATCAGTACTGCTGAGGTAATATTTTTTCAATATTGCCACATGTACCGCCCAATTCTTATGAACTTGCCTATCTAACACCTAAAGCCTAAACTATAAGTATTCTATGTTTTAAAACTTAAAATAATGGTTTTTTTAATTGTGGTGTTATAAGAGAATTAGGTGGTATGAATGTAAAAAAAAAAAATTTAGGTGGTAGATATGTAAATATATTGTAATTACAGATATACCTTCCTCAATAGTACCTCAGAGAGGGAAAGATTTAAAGGATCTTTGAACACTAAGAAATATGTAAAGACAAAATGGTCACTACTCGCAGTGGTGGTCGGTTTAGAAACGTGAGAATTGTTGTTTAATTTAATATAATTTAATTGAATACTACTAATTGATTTCATGTTTTTATATTACCGCCTTGCAAATTTTTAATTTAATGTAATTAATTTACTTATTTTGCATTTATGGCCGTCAGAAAAGCTCGTTGTTCGCGAACAGCTCGTGTTCGGCTCGTTCGTTAAGTATACGAGCCGAACACAAATAAGTTTTTAAATCTCAAATTATAAACGAGCCGAACACGAACAGTTTTTTGTTCGTTCGTGTTCGACCCGTTTTAGCTCAAAATAAAAAAAATATATATATAATTATTTATATAATAATATATTATATATATTATTTATATCTAAGTTTAAAATGTAATTGCTCGTATGGTAATGTAGTTATGTGTCTTTTTTTGCATTCATTTGGTCCAGGTTCAAATCCAGCACTCTATATTTTTTTTTCAGTTTAGTTTTAACGAGCTAATTTCCAGCCGTACATGAGCCGAATAAGAACATATTGTTCACGAGCCGGTTTCAAACACGAGCTGACTTCGAACACGAATAATTTTGAACGAGCCAAACACGAGCCGATTTCGAACACAAATAATTTTGAGCGAGCCGAACATGAATAGTTTTGAACTAGCCGAACACGAGCCGATTTCGAATATGAATAATTTTGAGCGAGCGAACACGAGCCAAGGTAAGCTTACAGCCCCATTTGCACGAGTAAAAGGAAGAAACGCGTATACGTTATTGCGGAGATCTGGTACAACCACCGATCAACTTATCTAATCAGACGGCTCATATCATTTGATGTCATCTGTGTCGTGTGTAGATGGATTCCGTGTTGCATTCCATTATTCATTTATGATAAACCAAAAAAGTAAATAAAATTGACCGTTACGATTTTGAATTCGGTCGCTAACTTCCATCGAAATGGGCAAATTAATAAATGCGACCTTCTTCGTTGGCATATTACCAAAAGCAAATCATGTTAATCGAGATATTAATTGATTTTAGTCAGTGCTCTATTCGATGATGACATAGTTCCCCAAATAAGTGGAACAATTAATGGTGGCATTTATTACTATAAAAATATTAAATATAAATTTAAAAATGAGTAAAAATGCCTTCTAGAATTTATAAAAAATGTTAAATTGATAAAAAACTCTTTAAGTTTAGACTAAAAAGAATTTCACAAAAAAAAAAAAAAACAATTAAAAAATGAATGCATTTGATCAATTATGTGCATTATAGGGAATAAAAAGTTAAATTTCCCTTTCAAGGGATGATATTATCACTAAATATATATATATATATATATATATATATATATATATATATATATATATATATATATATATATATATATATATATATATAT
>JXCR01134254.1:28272-100009 GCA_002079205.1 Phalaenopsis hybrid cultivar | reverse complement strand
ATATATATATATATATATATATATATATAATTGATAGTAGTATTTCGAGCCGAACACGAGCTGTTTGCTGACAATGAACTGTTTTGACAACCCTATAGAGAGAGAGAGATGTATATCAAAAATTTATTTTTTTAAAGTTGTTATCTAAGACAAAAGTTTATGTTTAAATAATGGATTCAAAAAAGATTTTAAAATGATAAGTGATAAATGACAAAATATATGGCTCAAATTCATTGCATTTAAACAAGGGATAATTACATATAGACCGTCCGAAAGATTGATTTTTTTGAACAACCGAACAGATGTATTTAGGCATGCCACGATCAAATTATTGAGAATTTGATAAAAATGTTAAACAAGGATTGGGATTTTACCATACATTTTGATATTTGAGTGAGGATTTAAAAAATGATTGAAAGAGGGTAGTTAATTTCTAATTAGCGAATTTTGGTGGTCTGTATATTATTGCCTGCGAATTCATTCAGAGCTTCTTAGAAGTTAGAACTATATAAATGTCATGATATAT
This sequence comes from Phalaenopsis hybrid cultivar, assembly GCA_002079205.1. Taxonomy (NCBI): domain Eukaryota; kingdom Viridiplantae; phylum Streptophyta; class Magnoliopsida; order Asparagales; family Orchidaceae; genus Phalaenopsis; species Phalaenopsis hybrid cultivar. The sequence continues at coordinate 99,483 of JXCR01134254.1, read as the reverse complement.
ATTGTACCTAAATGAGATTATTTTTATTACATGTGTCATTGATTTTAACGTGCCGCATTTCATCGTTTTATACAACTAAATTGTTAAAAAATATAATCAATTTGAAAGGCAAATATAACTAACCATTTAAATAAAACTACTAAACTATTGATGATTCATAATTTTTAGTTATGGTTGTACATATAACTGTCTAATAGTTTAGTTATAACATTTCAAAATTTAGTAGTATGAAAGGACTATATGTGACACCTGAAATTTAGGACATAACAAAATAGCCTAATGTTTGTATACAAAGAGAGGGATATCTTAACAATTTTTTGAGTTTCTAATTTATAATTGTACATGAGGAAAAGTAAGCTCTCAGATGATTATGAAATCAAAGACAGTGAGCAAATAAAGCCGTGCTATATGGGATGGCTTAATCAGGAGGCCTAAGAGTCGCCGCAAGTAGACACCAAAAGATGATAGCACGACGTTAATAAGCCAAGGCAGTATGATAGGCCACTGGCACCTAGGAGTGACTGATCTAGGGCCGAGCGAACTATCAGAACCGAGCAATTATGATCAAAACATGGATGATTGACGTAGACCGCATTTATCAGACCATTCGACAAATCACAATAAGCGGCCAACCACAGGGTTGATGCCCAATACCACACGATCAAAAACAAGGCTTGTGACCAGACAGCTCAAAGTTGGGGGCAGATAACTCAAGAATCCAAAATAACATCGGAGACGAAGGAAGAAGGGGGCCCAACGCTGCACGAAGACATTATTTCTCAAGTATTGTCGTTATAAGTGAGTGTTTAGTTGAAAGCGTATATGGACCCATCTGAGATCTGGTCGTGGGATCTTTTTTTAAATAATATGATGTGTCTCCTGAGGCACGGTCAAGTCCTATAAATAGGAAGTGTTGTATTGCGAAAATGGAAGACTCTCTCATTCTTTTCCTCCATTAAGGAATCTCGTCAACTAGTGAGATTAGGGGACCCTTATTTCTCTCTTTTTTTATGTGCGTGATTATAGCTCAAATCTAGGTCAACAATAGTGTATAACGTTAATTATGTATAATTGTACGCTATAATTAAAATGTATTGGGCAAAAATTTCATTTAATTTTTTTTATATTTTTAGGGAAAGAAATAAATTTTAATATTTTGTTTTCACAAGGATTATAAATACTTTTTAATAAAAAAAAATTGATCAAATATTAATTAATCTCACAGAAAATGGATATAAGCTGTGTTGATAATTTTCATATCTTCAAATATTTTATATTTAATGGTCTGACATACCGAATTATTTCCTGTTATGTTGATGAATATTAAAGCTCCTATTCTCTTCTATTAGTAACCTTTTTTTAGACTTATTTTTTTTGGGAAATTTATAAGGGGGATTGGCACACATACCACCCAATACTTATGTAATTATCATATTTAAAACCTTAAATTTTAATATAACAAAATTACTGCCCAAAATACAGAGCAAATATTACATATGTAATTGTTGCGTGCTGGAAAATTTACGGCGGTAGAGTAGCGGATTTCGTTTTAATGTTGTACGAGAATTAAACACACACATAGATGAAAGAGAAACAAACAGTGATGACTCTAGAAACTTTTACGTGGAAAACCCAGAATGGGAAAAAACCACGGGGTCTGGCCCAATTACGAAAATCCACTATTGATTGATGATTACAGAGACTGTTTTTCTCATAGACGGAATATGGTTACTAGTTTTTTAAGTTATAACGTCGATTGACGGAGTCTAGTCATTGGTGGTCGACAGAGGTCAGCGGTGGTCACTGACGGTAGGTGGTGGTCGACGACGATCTACGATTACAGAGATGATGTTGGACTTGAGCTCCTTCTCAATATCTCAAGTTCTCTCTCAAGCCTCCCTCTCATGTGAGGGGTGAGGCTTTTTCTTATAGTGTTTTGAGTACAATTAATGCAAGAATATGAACAATTTTGATCGAACGGTTCGGAGAGCTTCTATCGATCAGATAATGTTTGATGGAAATTTGAGTGTCTTAACGATGTCGGAATTGTGCAATCTTGGGCTCGTTAGATTTGTCTTGTCAAGACGCTCGATTCGATTACGAACTCGCTAGATTCGACATCTGTTTGACCTTTCAAATGCCTTCGAAAATCCTTCAAGTGTGGTTTAATAATTTGATCTGGGCTTGATCTAATTTGGATTGGACTAACTTTTATATCATTGGGTCATTCTCATCGAGCCGATCAGTTTGACTATAAGTTGATTGAAATTGAAGCTCTAGATGACTTTTTATCAAGATTTGAATATTTTTTGCTCAAAATATTGCCTTGAGATTCGTGTCAGATGATGAAAATTTGTTGTTGGTGTATCAGTTGCCCTCCTATTTTTAGGCGAGTCCAATTTCATCGTCCGAAAATATCCAAATTTAGAGCTTTTTCATTTATCGAGCTCAAGTCCAACATCATCTTTGTCATCGTCGATCGTCATCAACTACCACCAACCGTCAGTGACCACCGCCGACCTTCGTCGACCTCCACTGGCTGCTGTCGACCATCGTCAATCACCACTGACCCCCGTCGACCCCCGCAGACCGTCATCAACTGTCAACGACCACCACTGACCGGATACCGTCAGACGACGTTATAATCTGAAAATCTATTTACCCGTTCCCGTCTACGGGACAAGGGGTCTTTGTAATTATCAGCCTATAGTGGATTTATACAACTGGGTCAGCCCCGTGATTTTTTCCCTTTACGAGTTTTCCACGTAAAAACTTCTGGTGTCATCACTAGTTATTTTTCTTTCATCTGAGTGTGTGTTGAATCCTCGTGCAACGCTAAGACGATAATCCATTACTCTACTGTAAAAAACAAAATTTTTTTTGTGCTGAATTTCGGGTCTGGCAGGCCAGAAAACCGAAAATTGAAAAACCGATAATTGAATAAATGCAGCAGCTATTATATATATATATATATATATATATGTGTGTGCGCGNAAATGCAGCAGCTTATATATATATATATATATATATATGTGTGTGCGCGCGCGCGTGTGTATTTTATGATAAAAACTGCTTTTATTTATTTATTTTTAAATGAATAGCTATTTATATTATATCTGTGGCGTGTTGTGGCAGAGCATCACGATGATGCGTTGCGGCCGTGCGTTACGGCGACGCGTTGCGGCAGTGCGTCGCGGCGGTGTGTCGCGGCGGCACGTTGCAGCGGTGTGTCGCGGCGGCACGTTGCGGCGGTGCATCGTGGCAACGCGTTGCGACGAAGCGTCACGGCGGGGCGTCACGGCGAGGCAACGTGTTGCGGTGTAACGTTGCGGCGGTGCGTCGCGTCGACGCATCGTTGTAAGAAGAGGGGTAAGAGTTCAAACTATTAATAATAAATTCAAATATAAAAGTAAAAAAATATATATAACTTATAACATTTTAAATAATATCAAAATAAAATCGAGATGCTGAACTCCTTAGACCAAAGACATGATGATTCTATTATATATAACAATGTACATAGTTCACATCAGTTTGATGATGCGTTGTTCTTAATTAGCAAACATTATATATTATTTTATTAGTTGTATTTTTTCCATAACATAGTCCCATCCACCACCTAGGGCACCGCCTACGCCACTAACTCATCTTCACATAACTCTCTTCTCAGGTTCTAATTATTACGTGCGAAGAGCACACATAATAATCGCTCCTTCTCCGATTTCTCGTCTTTCACATGTGAACGCAAATTGATCTTTTATGTGTCTTGAAATATACACAGACGAGGGTATGAAGTAACTTACATGTATATATATTATAATGTGGAAATTTGTGATGTTTTTTTAGGGNATTGACCACCACCAATAGTCAGTGACAACCGCCGACCTCCGTCGACTTCCACCGGCTGCTATCGACCACCGTCGATCACCACTGACCTCCGCCGACCCCTGCCGACTCTCGCCCACCGTCATCGACTGTCGTCGACCACCACTAACCGAATACCGTCAAACGACGTTATAATATGAAAATTTAGTTACACGTTTCCGTCTGTGGGACAAGGAGACTTTGTAATTATCAGTCTATAGTGGATTTATATAACTGGGTCAGACGCCGTGGTTTTTTCCCTTTACGAGTTTTCCAAGTAAAAACTTCTGGTGTCATCACTGGTTATTTTTCTTTCATCCGAGTGTGTATTGAATCATCGTGCAATGCTAAGACNTATATATATATATATATATATATATATATATCTGTGTGTGTGTATTTTATGATAGAAACTGCTGTTATTTATATTTTTTTAAAATGAATAGCTGTTTTCTTAATGAAAAACTGTTTTTTTTTTAATTTTAATTGCTTTTAATTAATGTAGTCTTTAATGGGCCAGTTATTTTGTAGCCTATAAATAGGCTTAAATGATAGAGACGTAGAGTCGCGGCGACGTGTTGCGGCGAAGCGTCGCGACGATGCGCTGCGGCAGTGTGTTACGGAGACACATTGCAGTGAGGTGCCACAGCGACGCGTTGCGGCGGTGCGTCGTGCCAATGCGATGCGTTGCTGCAGTGTGTCGCGGCGGCACGCTGCAGCGGTGCATCGCAGCAAAGCGTTGCGACAAAGCGTCATGGCGGGGCGTCACGGTGAGACAACGTGTCGTGGTGTAGTGTTGCGGCGGTGCGTCATTGTAAGAAGAAGGGGACAGAGTTCAAACTATTAATAATAAATTCAAATATAAAAGTGAAAATAATATATAACTTTTAACGTTATATATAATATCAAAATAAAATCGAGACGCTGAACTCCTAGACCAAATACTTGATGATATTATCATATATAACATGTGCGGAGAGCGCACGTAATAATCGCTCCTTCTCCAGTTCTCCCCTCCCCTTTAACATGTGAACGCAAATTGATCTTTTCTGTGTCTTGCAACATATGCAGAGGAGGGTATGAAGTAACTTACATGTATATATACTATAATGTGGAAAATTTGTGATGTTTTTTTAGGAATGATTGTTGGAATATGGAACATTTTATAAATGCTCCTGAAGCTTCAAGTAAGGAAATTGATAATATGTCTATTTTGGATGGCTAAGCTTGTCTTTGGAATAATGTGAATGTTTATCTTAGTAAATTTGACTATTATTACTTATATGATTCTTTTTCTAGAGTGGATTGGTGTAAGCTTATTTGGTTTAAAAAACAATGCTATTAGAGGGATGAACATTAACAATATTTGTGTTCTTTGTTTAATCGATAGAGACAAGCATGATCGTCTCTTCGTCAAATGTTAGTTTTCTCATTATCTTACTAAACTTTGTCTTCCCTTCTAAATTCTATCAAGTTCTTTATCATTCTGAAAATGAAAGATTCAAAAAAGATTTGATATATTAGCTTTGCAGATGACTGTCTATTGCATTTGGATGGAAATAAATTCTGGAATATTTAACGATAAAGTTTCTTCTTGCGATTTAAATATTCGGAATATTTATTGGTTGATTTACTATAAGAGTGGAAAATGGAGATTCAACAGTAAAATACTTGATTGTATTACTAATTTTTATGGATTTAGATTTGATTAATTGGCTTTTGAATTCTATGTTCCCTTTTGAGTGCTTTGCTCTTTTAATTTTTCTGTTTTTTTTCTCTTCGCATAAATTATGAGCTTAGCTTTAAATTTTATCTTTCTTTTTGTTTTCTTTATTTTATTTGTCTGTTCCTTTCTTTCTTTTGCTCTTTAACAACTTCTTTGTGGGTTGCCTTGTAGAGAGTCAAATTTTATTTCTTTTTATTTGGTTTTTTGTTATGTTTACTGGAACTTGATATAGTTATTTTATACTTTTGCTGCACTTGATGTGATATTGTTTTTTTCATTTTATGATGAAGACAGCTGGTTGTTGTCGGATTTGGTTGTTGTTAATTTTTGGTCTTTAGCTTTGTTTGTTGTTCACATCTCTTTATGTTCTTAACTCTTTCGATTTCATTCTTTTGGTTGTGAATTGATTTTTATTTTTAATAAGTTCTTTATTTCCTTGGTCCTATCTTTTATCTGAGAATGGTTTGAGGTATGTTTTATTTCAACCTTAATTAAAATTTAACCAGATGAATATACTTTATACATTCTTAATTTTGGAAGGAATTTAATTTCTATTCAAGTAAGCTATGATCTCAATTATTTGTTCACTCTTATTCTTAAATTTTGAATCTTATTTTTTGGTTTTCATTCATTTCTTTTTATTTTGTTAACCTGGATATTGTGGTTCTCTGTGTTTTATCTTTTTGCAGCCTTAAAGATGTTGAGAAATTTAGGGCGAAGAAAAGCAGGAATCGAGACAAATCTAAAAGAACACACAGAGATTTAAAGATGTTCGGCAAAGATGCCTACGTCCTCGGGAGCAGAGCGGCTAATTCACTATTTTAGAGGAGTCGAGTTCATACCCATAGGGTTACACATCATATATATAAATAAAATCCACATATAAAATTACTAACACGCCCTCGCTCCCCCAACCCACTAAATTCCAAGAGATACTCCTCTTCATTCCAGGAGACACCTTCAATTCTAAGAGACACTCCTCTTCAATTCCAACAAACACTCCTCTTCAATTCCAAGAAACTCCAAATTCTAGTATATGAGTCATACCTAACAAATCTCCACCTTGGCAAATATGCAATCCCTTAGAAGAAATACATATACCCAACAAATCTTCACCTTAGTGAATATCCAGCTCCTTAGGAGAAATACATATATCTAACAAATCTCCACATTGGCGAATATCTAGCCCCTTAGGAGAAATACACATGAAGTTTCTTATACCAAAGTGGGTTGGGCAACCATACCATCTAACAATTGCAAACATTCAACAAGTTCAAGCAATGCAAGAACTTATTTATAATCCTTGGCTTGGTCAACATATCAGTTGCATTTTCATCATATGATTCAATAGAGTGAACTTCATCTACAACTATACTCCCCAACAGTTTATAGATATTATCTGCAGTGATCTTTCCTTTCATCACAATCAATGCGCTTTTAGCAATTCTGATGGTTTCTCTATTCTCATCTGCCTTTGAAAAAAAATCATTTCTATGTAAAGTGCCTAAGGAAATTAAATTCCTCTTCAAATCTGGAATATGTCTTACATCACATAATATTCTGACAGTGTCATCATACATCTTAATTCTGACTTTACCAATACCAGCAATATTGTAATATCTATCATCAACCAGATAAACTGAACCAGAATCAGATAACTTGTATGAAGTAAACCATTCCATGTTAGGTGTTATGTGATAAGAAGATCCTGAATCAATAATTTATGCATCCTTAAACTGAGTTGTTGTAACTGAAAGTACATCACCATCACTGTAATATGTAATGTCGCTCTGCACCATATTCATGGAATTTGGAAGATACATCATGTTTCTCATCAAACTGCTTCTTGAGCTTTGGACAATCTCTCTTCATATGTCCCGCCTCCTTGCACTTGTAGCAATGAATTGTCTTTCTTCCTTTAGGCTTGAACCTGGAGTTTGACATTCCATAACTCTTTTTTTTCTCCTTCCTTCTACGATCCTGCTTACCCTTAACATATAAACTGTCGCAATGAGAGCTTTCCTCTGCATTATGCTTCCGCTGGTTGTGAGCCAACAATGCTGCAGCAATCTCATCATCTTTGATAGTTTCTTTCTCATATGTTAGAGTAGTCACCAGGTGTTCATAAAAAGAAGGAAATGAACACAACATAATCATTGCTTGGTCTTCATCCTCAATACTTACATAAAGTCGTGTCAGATATGTGATTATTTAATTGAAGACATTCAAATGGTGCGTCAGATCAGTGTCTACCTGCTTCTTCAGCTCATACAGTCTTTGCTTCAGATACAGTTTATTCGTTAGAAACTTAGACATAAACTGAGATTGCAATTTCTTTCATTCTTCTCCTGGAGATTTCAGATTCATAACATGATACATAATATTATCTGTCAGACATAAATGTATGGTATCTGCCGCTCGTAGTTATAATTCTTCACAATCTTCATCTTCCATATTATTAGGTTCCGTAGCCCGCAAAGCCTTCAAAATTCTTTGTTTTGCCAATAAATCTTTCACCCTTATTTTCCACAATCCGAAGTTTCCGGTTCCATCGAACTTCACTATCTCAAATTTTGCACCATACATTTTTATTTGAAATTAATCCTGCAGCGAACTTTTCCTGCATTGTGTCGAAACACACCACAAATAAATTCAAAGAAACTTGAAATTTTCTTCGTCAATTGCATCAATTTTTCTACAATTCTGCTGTAATTCATGAATCAAAATTTTCACACAAAATACTTTTTCTGTTCGCACAAAAAAGAATTCGTCCGAACTACATCGAACACCTTGCCCGAAGCACTTTCCTTTTCGTGAGAACAACTCAGCCGAACTCTACATGTTTCAAATCCTCATGCGACAAACTTGCGAACTCCGCAGGCAGAACACAACCGAACTACTCTCCTCTGTGAAACTGAAATGCTGTTAAACAGCCTCAAAACTTTCTGCTGCACTTCTTGCAAACTGCTCCTTCGCAAACTTCCCTAGCCGTTGGAACTCCTTCCCGCAAGCAACGATTTGTGAACTCCTCTGCAAGAACAAACTCCGGATCCTGCTCGAATTTGCCGCTGGAAGAGCAAAACTTCTCTCGCAAAACACTGAGGCCCTTCGCGAACATCTCCTGCCGAGATTCACCTCCCGAAGCTTGTGTGATTGTGGGAACTGCTCCTCGTCGAATTCACATCTGCTTTCGTGAATTCGTGAAATGTCGTGAACTCCCGTCACAATCCTCCGCTCGCCTTAAATCCTTTCACTTGCGATCCTGTTGGGAGCGTGAAGTCTCCTCTGTCGCAATCCAAGCCGTAAAAACCTTCTCATTTTCGCGAGACCTTCTTTGTCGAATATGTCGTGATTCGACTGGAACACGGTCGCGAGTTCTGGTTGTGATCTTCCCTGCGAATTGTCGCGAATCAAAACACCTTCACCAAAGTCGCCGAAGCCTGTTGAAAACCGCCCGAACTTTTCCTGTCAAATCCCCAAAATCGTTTTTCTTACTTACTGCGCTGCCAAAATTTTCTTCCCTGCCCTAGAACCTTGCTCTGATACCAATTATTGGGAAATTAAGGGGGTAGAAAAATGGAATCGACACAAATCCAGAAGAACACAGAGATTTAACGAGGTTCGGCAAAGATGCCTACGTTCTTGGGAGCAGAGCGGCGAATTCACTATTTCAAAGAAGTCCAGCTCATACCCATATGATTACACATCATATATATAGATAAACCCACATATAAAATTACTAACACACCCTTGCTCCTCGTAACCCACTAAATTCCAAGAGACACTTCTCTTCATTCCAGGAGACCCACCTCTTCAATTCCAAGAGACACTCATCTTTAATTTCAAGAGACTCTAAATTCTAGTATATGAGCCAAACCTAACAAAAGAAGCTCTAATAGCAGTTCAGATGTTGTTGTAAAATTTGTCGCTTGTTTGTCTGATTTTAAAGGTGTTCATGTAGTTGTTGTGTTGAACTGACAGTTTGTTATTGCTTATTTATGTTGATGTTGATGTATTTGTTGTTGGTTTTTCATGTGTTCATATTATTTTAGCTTATGGTTGTTAAGTTTGTTTTATTTTGTTTGTGTGAGTTATAATTATGAGTTTTAATATTGTGACTCTTTTTTATATATAAAATTGGGCGTCATTCTCATTTCCAAATAAAAAACTTGCATGTATAAATATTCTATTCTTTTTCCAGGTGTCATGTTCTGAGCTTGAAAAGCGGATACCACTACCTGATTCTGATTTCCTTCTACTCTCACATCTTTATTCGCTTTCACTTCCAACTTCACCATTGATTCAACTTAAACTAGAAGAATTTTTTATGCAGAGTCAACGACAATAAGCGTTCGATAACTTTGGAGGAAAAGCAAAGCTTTCAATGGAGAGTTTTCACCGTTGATGAGCCATTTGGCATGAACTGTGGGAGACATAACGAATTAGTTCCAATTTCGTTATCTCAACCCAAGCATAGAAGAATTCCAATAGCAAGTTCAGTCGTTGAAAAATTGGTAAATGAGTTGTTGAAAGAGGGAATGTTGTTGCTGGGAGATAGAAAGTTGAAAATTGTATGTTGAATCAAAAAATGGTCTGTGTGTCACACCTGAAGAATAGAGCGTTGTACGGGCGAGAGGACCAAAGAAAGAGAGACATAGTACACAGTAACACAAGTTCTCAGAGAATAGATTCAATTATGTTTTCTTGAAGAAATATTCTCTTATTTATAGTTCAAAGGGTTATCTAGTAAAATTATATATTTGTCCTTGTTTTAATAAGGACATTTTACATAATTACATCTTTCTATGTTCGTAACTATATTTGAGACCCTTTAATATCTGCAACTTATGTTGGCACCATTTGATATTCATAATTGTTTGAAGAAGGGCATCTGACAGCCTGCACATATTGACACTCAACCTCCTAACAATCATTCGATTGACTAGAAAGTCTTTGGTTGGTTGAAAGATCTTTGGTCAGACGAAAGCTCTTCGATTAGCCTTCTCGAGTGAATCCTCAATAAAGACCCTCTCCTCATCAGAGTGAACTTAATCCATCAGACAGAGGGTGTATCACCAGAATCTAATCAGCATCCCTCCTTTGGACAAGTGGCCATCACTGAGGATTAAAAAGCTATTCAATGGGGTGCCTTTTCGCTGTCTTTGTGAAGAATCCTAAAAATCAGTTAAAGGGAACAAATTGCAAACGACCGTCTTTTAGGTCGGGTGCATAATGTTTTTTTAGATTGCTGCACTTTCTTTCGGTAGGCACATAGTTCCGACTAAAGGAAATAACGCTTAACACCTCTTTCTTTCGATCATTCTGATGTAATCCTTTAGTATCTTCTTAGCGAGATCTGCTGGGTTTCCTCGAGATTCATGCAATCATTTTTTTTTTGTGTGCACTACGCATTTTTTTGACAACTTTGCAGATCTTCCCACATATGTAGCTTCTCTTTTTGATTGATTGCCCAATGGAGTGATAAATTTGGTGAGAAAATAGGCTTCGGAGGGTAGTTTCGTTATATTAAAATTTGGGGTCTTTATATGAATACATAATAATGGGGTGGTATGTATGTAAATCCCCCAAATTTTTATCGATCCTCTGCTCGCGAAGTTTCGCCTCTCTTTATTTACTGTCAGTCTTTCTTGTTCGTCGTAGGGGAGGAATAGGGAGGAGAGGGAGACGAAAGCTTCTTCGAGGAATATGGGCTGGTTTCTCTGCACAGGAGAGCCAAACAAGAAATCTAAGAAGAAATATCAGATCCCATCTCATCCAGGTAAACGGAATCCATGCTATTTCATGGCTAAATCTGCTCATTTTTCCCCTTTTTGTTCGACTTGTATTTGCCTTACTCATTAATCAGTAGAATAGGGTTTTCTTTTGATCTTCCTGTTATTACCTTTTCCGAGTTTCCCTTTTGGGATCAGAAGATGCTCATTTCGAGCTCAAAGGAGAGACTTATATTATGGTGTTTTCGATCTTCGTGGCTCAGCTGATCTCGTTGGTGCTTTCCTTGCTAACCGGGCGATTGATTTGGCTAGGGTTTTGTTCGATTCCATGTCGTTTAATTCTTTTTTTCCCGATCACTTCTCATATATGTTCGCTCGGAAAACTTAGAATTTCCAGAGACGGTGCTTTGAAGTGCAGTGGAAAATAAAGTTGCTGGATCCTGTTGGCCCATGCCCTCTTCATACACTGTGGGACTGGAAAATTCTCCAAAAGATTTAGAATGAAAATTTATGCTGGCTCTTTCTTTGTTTGATGTGAGGTGAAATCATCTAATCATTTTGTAGTCGATAGGGTATTTTGATGCTAATCTGCAATTTGAGTACACCAAAGCTTTTGCTAAGAATCAGCTTGAAAAAATAATTAAAAATAACTTTCATTTCTTTTTATTTTAATCTGGTTCTGTGTTCTTATACTGATCAAACTCGATTCATTTTCAGCTCTATGAATTCATTTCTTGTGGAACAAGTTAGTCATGCATTTCAGTTTGCTTTTCTCTGAAAACAATTGTTGCAGAAGCATCTTCTTACTGATTTATTTTCTTATGGTTACATTTTTGTCTTTTTTAATGATTTTTTTATGGCCCATTAATGCTTGGTCTTTGAAAACGATCGGGCTTGTGAAAATGGCATTGATGAAGGAGCGTTTGAGATCTCTATCTTGTTTTTTTGTAATTTGTCGCTGTGGTGAAAGTTCTGAAAATTTCTTTCTGCCATTCATGGTGTGCAGAAAAGTCAAGACCAAATCACTCCTTGAACGATAAAAACCAAAATCGGCAGGTGAAGAAGGAGAATGATTCACCAAAGAGCGGTTCTGAACATATTGCCGCGCAGACGTTTACTTTTCGTGAATTAGCTTCAGCCACACTGAATTTTAGAGCTGATTGTCTTCTCGGAGAGGGTGGTTTTGGTCGGGTGTATAAAGGACGCTTAGAGAGTATCAACCAGGTGATTTTTTTTTTTTAAATTCCAGATTTTGATACTAGTCTCTTAATTATAATGCTATGATTTTCATTAGTTACTTTCATAATCTTGATCAATTAAATCAAGGGGCATTTACATACATACCGCCCAATTCCTATGCATCTACATATCTAAAACATTAACTTAAATCGTTCATCAAAAACACCACCTTTTTGACATTTAAGAAGTGGAATATACCTTTTATTGCATAGGTGTATGTAAAAATTAACGGTGTTAGATATGTAAATACATAAGAATTGAGTGCTATGTATGTAAATCTTACATGAATCAGGTATCAAATAAAACAAACACACTGGGCACCACACGGACCGAAACAAATAGAATATGAAGATTCATAAAGCCGGCATCAAATATTTCCGATAAGGCCAATAATGATCACCACGATCAAATAAAACTAAAACTAACAAGTTTTCAATCAAAACATATGTTTCTTCCATAATATGTACTGATTTTAAATTTCTATCACTAATTATTATTGTGTTTTACTACAGACTGTGGCCATAAAGCAGCTAGATCATGATGGATTACAAGGAAATAGGGAATTCCTAGTTGAAGTTTTGATGTTAAGTCTGCTGCATCATCCTAACTTAGTTAAACTACTTGGATATTGTGCTGATGGTGATCAACGGCTTTTGGTCTACGAGTTCATGCCTTTAGGATCTTTAGAAGATCATATTCATGGTAAGAAATGTTATTAAGTCCCTTGTAAACTATTTTATTTGTCACATAAAATTTTTATTAAAACATCTAATCATTCCAACAATTATAGATCCTACGGCTGATATGAAGCCGCTTGATTGGAACACGAGGATGAAAATAGCAGCTGGTGCGGCAAAAGGTTTAGAGTATTTGCATGACAAAGCTAGTCCTCCGGTCATATATCGCGATTTAAAATGCTCAAATATATTGCTTGGAGAGGGTTATCATCCTAAGTTATCAGACTTTGGATTAGCGAAACTTGGTCCAGTCGGTGACAATACCCATGTTTCGACTCGGATAATGGGAACCTACGGATATTGTGCTCCGGAATACGCAATGACCGGACAACTAACATTGAAGTCGGATGTCTACAGCTTCGGTGTTGTTCTTTTGGAAATTATAACTGGGAGGAGGGCAATTGACACATCGAGGGCTGCTAGAGAACAAACCCTAGTTTCATGGGTAAGTTTATCTCCTTTGGACATGGTAAACTTTTCTAATATATTTATTATTTTGACTTGTTTACTTTAGTATGTAATGTGCTTTTATATGATCATATAACAAATAATAGTAGACCTCATGTCAACTTATGGAAATCTCCTTTCTAAAGGATTTCAATGAAATGCTCAAATGCGCAGCACATTGGTTGAAATTAATGTTGTGAAAAAAAAGGAATATTGACATGAATACCATTTAATTCTTATGTATTTATATATCGAACATCTAAACTTTAATTTTTACATATATACCGCCGTACCTATGCATGAAACGTATAGTTCATATTTTTTAAAGTTAAAATAATATTATCTTTAATGTGAAATGAAAGATTTGGGTGGTATATAACCCCTCTCATATATTTCATGGAACAGCTGGAATGATAGATCCTTTATTTGTTTTGTAAAAATATCAAGTGGGCATTGTACTGCAAAGTTGACCACCAACCATTGGATCTAAGAGTTTTGTTGACTTGTTCAATGCCTTGAGGTTTGACCATTCTCTTGAGGGAGAAGGTCAAGCCTTACACTGACCTTAGTTGGCTTGGTCAATGCCATGAGGTTTGACATTCTCATGAGGCAAAAGGTCAAACCTCCAACCTCCTGCTTAAAATGTGTGTTCCAATTTAGCTGGTTTAAGCTGACCTCAGATCCTTGACCCTTAGTGGAGGTTATTTAAATTTCTTATATCATGCTTATGTATTAATTTATTCTCATTGAAGTTTCCCTTTCTTATTTTGTGTCAGTTAGCTCTTTCAACCCATAGCCTTTATGGGATTAGGGCTCTTTAGAAATTGAGAATTTATTTTAATTAGTTTTGAATGTGAAATTGAAATCAATTTTGATGTCTAATTACATTCCAATCGAAAGTTGTGTATTTAACAAAATTGATTCATTATCTTAGGCAATTACATTCAGATCACCCAAAACTTGCTATTTACAAAACAACCACTCTTTTTCATCCAATTTTGAAATTCTCACTCAAATATCAAAATTCATGATAAAACCCCAACCCATATTTTTCATTTTTACCAAATTATCAATAGTTTGATCGTGGCATGCGTAAATACATCGGTTCAATAGTTCAAAAAAATCATCTAGATAGTTAATTTCTAAATATCAATGTTTCGGGCGGCCTCCATGTAATTATCTCTTTTTCTAAACTTCCGAGTAAGAAAAATAGCAGTTAGTGGCTCAGTTGTCATATAAGAGGTTAACTTAAAGCAACACATTGCTGAATAATTTTGCATAAAATAGATTTAATATTCTTAAATGCTTTCCTCTGTTTGCTTGTAGATGAAAATTACTTTTTAAATAATGCCAATATTGTTCACTTTTATTTTTTTTAAATACGAGGTACAATTCCTCACTTTAGAGGTACTTCTTAATAGATATGTGGAGCTTAAAATCAATTTTTGCTTAACTACATACAACCAAATAATGATTAACAAAATTCTCTTTTTTTTTTTCAAAGCATGATCTGTAATTCCAAGCAAACATAAAATAGATGAATAAATTGAATTCATAAACATATCTCACATAATTGAGAGTTAAGACTAATATTCTTATGATAATGGGCTTATAGGACATATCCTTATAATCCTCTGACCTTGCTCGCAGGCTCGACCCTTATTCAAAGATCGGAGGAAATTTCCCCAGATGGCTGATCCAACTCTTCAGGGTCAGTACCCCGTGCGCAGCTTGTACCAAGCTCTTGCCGTCGCTGCCATGTGTGTGCAAGAGCAGCCTACGATGAGGCCTGCCATTGCCGACGTCGTTACTGCTCTCACATACCTCGCATCTCAGAAACACGTTCCAGAAACCAGCCAGAGTACATCTCGTATGCTCGCACCCGGAACTCCGCCTCGAACGAGAAAGGTCAGAAATAGGAAACCAGGAGATAGCAGGTGAAGCTTCCTTCCTTGTCTCTCTGCNGTTCCAGAAACCAGCCAGAGTACATCTCGTATGCTCGCACCCGGAACTCCGCCTCGAACGAGAAAGGTCAGAGATAGGAAACCAGGAGATAGCAGGTGAAGCTTCCTTCCATGTCTCTGTGTTGGTGGTGAATGTGGGAAGATAGTTTTTTATTCTTTTGTTTTGATTCTAGCTTTAGGGAAGGAAGAATGGTGTTTTGGTTTTTACCTGTTTGGAAGATTTAGGAGAGGAAAACACCTTATGGGCGGCTGTAAATGTCTTTTTTGGTGGGTTTCTTTTATTTTATTTGCAAGTTTAATGGATTAGTTTGCATTGTGCTCATGTTTCTTGTTAGTTTTGCTACTTGAGAGTTGTTCTTTGTTTCTATGTTCTTTTGCTGAATGTTAGTTATTATTTTAGTATAAAACAAAATGTTGTTTAATACCTTTGGTTTTTTTAGCTGTTTTCATCACATTTGGCCTTTCTATTGAATGGCATGATTTGATTTATTATTAGGAAATTTAGATACATAACACAATTTTTATGTATTTACATTTCTCACATTTATTTTATGGTCATTCATAATATTAAATATAACATTTGAATCATACAAAATATTAAATATAACATTTTACCTATCCAAAAAATTCAATTGGAAATTTCGTAAGTGGGTTTAAGAGGTTGCTGTTATTAAAAAAGTGATTAACAATGATTTATTTAAATTTTGCGTGATTAAGATATTATATTTAATATTTGAAGGATGGTACGTTGAAACTTTTATTTTTAGGGCGTGTTTAGGGCCGCTTTTGTTTATCCATATCAGTCGTTTATTTGGAAATGCAGACTGCGGGGTGCGAACTGTGTTTCACATTTAGTGTAAAAAATCATCTTTGTTTTCAAATAAGCTGCTCAAATGTAGTTTTCAAGCCGTCTCAAAAACAGGGAGTCGGCATTTTCAAAATGTCGCCGCAGTAGATAAGCTGCCTCAAATGAAGCCTTATAGAAGTTTGTGTATTTATCGAATGCTTGACAAATCTGGCTTCATCACTTGCTTCGTTAGACTATTTTATAGCTTCAAACTTTATAAATCCAAATTACAAGTATATTATACTATTCTAGTATTGAATATTACTCCCTACTGTTCTGACAGGAAGACCATATGGAGGACAGGCAGTGAACACAGAGCACCCTTTATATTTTGCCCATGATTCATATCCTGTCATCTTTATTATTTTATTAGCATATATTAAGTTTTATATTATAAATATTAATATTTTTGACCTTATTATAGTGCTGGAGTCTGGATATGGGCGGCCCTTGCCCTCTTATAAGTACAGCTTTTATTTTTTAAGGTGGGAAGAAAAAACAGTGCGAAGCTTCACTTTAAATTTTCTAAGACCAGTGGTTTGAGTGTGTAAGTCTTAAACATGCATGTTACTCTTTGGGCTCAACCCATTCTCCAAAAAAGAAAACCAGAAAACTCATGGAAGGTTAATTATTTTAAAGATCTCATGAAAAGTATGACTTGCTCCGCCGCCACAATTGACTCGAGCTTAATCTTTAAATTAGCAATCGAACCTTGAATAGTTTTGAGGGTCTGTTTGAAGTAGCTAAAATGTTTGAACAAACAGCCGCGAAGTATCTAGTAGTCACCACAGATAGCCAGATCTCATGAAAAGTATGACTTGCTCCGCCGCCACAATTGACTCGAGCTTAATCTTTAAATTAGCAATCAAACCTTGAACAGTTTTGATGGTCTGTTTGAAGTAGCTAATATGTTTGAACAAACAACCGCAAAGTATCTAGTAGTCACCACAGATAGTCAGATATAATGAGAAAATGTAGCTTTTTACTGCAACTTTTTGATGACGATAACATAGTTTTTTCTAAACAAAATAATAATAGTGTGGCGCTGCGCTGCCGCCCCAAACGCTCCCTAAAAATTTGTTTTGAAACTGCTGATGAAAAGTTTAATATTAAAAAAACTACTGTGACTATTACAACAACTAGAAAGCTGCCATCATATACAAATTTCAACCGTAGTTTTTTAAAAAAAAATTGTTAAAATACAATTTACTCAAACAGACAATGCATTATGATGCCACTGTTCGTCCCAAATGGATCCTAAATTAAGATAAAAAAATTATAATCTCTTTTTTTTAATAGTAATTAAAGTTATAGTCAAAATATGTGCATGTAATACAAAAAATATATTTAATATTTAATTTATTTTGAATTAAATCAAACTAATTTTGAGATTCAAATTACAGGGTAATACTTTTAATTTTAAGTTGATTAAGATGTTGAATACATTTACATTAATTAATAATAATTATTATTATTACATAATATGCAAAAAAAAAAAGAAATTANTGTGATTTAATTCTTTTTTTCCCGATCACTTCTCATATATGTTCGCTCGGAAAACTTAGAATTTCCAGAGACAGTGCTTTGAAGTGCAGTGGAAAATAAAGTTTGCTGGATCCTGTTGGCCCATACCCTCTTCATACACGGCGGGACTGGAAAATTCTCCAAAAGATTTAGAATGAAAATTTATGCTGGCTCTTTCTTTGTTTGATGTGAGGTGATATCATCTAATCATTTTGTAGTCGATAGGGTATTTTGATGCTAATCTGCAATTTGAGTGCACCAAAGCTTTTCCTAAGAATCAGCTTGAAAAAATAATTAAAAATGACTTTCATTTCTTTTTATTTTAATCTGGTTCCGTGTTCTTATACTGATCGAACTCGATTCATTTTCAGCTCTATGAATTCATTTCTTGTGGAACAAGTTAGTCATGCATTTCAGTTTGCTTTTCTCTGAAAACAATTGTTGCAGAAGCATCTTCTTACTGATTTATTTTCTTATGGTTACATTTTTGTCTTTTTTAATGATTTTTTTATGGCCCATTAATGCTTGGTCTTTGAAAACGATCGGGCTTGTGAAAATGGCATTGATGAAGGAGCGTTTGAGATCTCTATCTTGTTTTTTTGTAATTTGTCGCTGTGGTGAAAGTTCTGAAAATTTCTTTCTGCCATTCATGGTGTGCAGAAAAGTCAAGACCAAATCACTCCTTGAACGATAAAAACCAAAATCGGCAGGTGAAGAAGGAGAATGATTCACCAAAGAGCGGTTCTGAACATATTGCCGCGCAGACGTTTACTTTTCGTGAATTAGCTTCAGCCACACTGAATTTTAGAGCTGATTGTCTTCTCGGAGAGGGTGGTTTTGGTCGGGTGTATAAAGGACGCTTAGAGAGTATCAACCAGGTGATTTTTTTTTTAAATTCCACATTTTGATACTTTAGTCTCTTAATTATAATGCTATGATTTTCATTAGTTACTTTCATAATCTTGATCAGTTAAATCAAGGGGCATTTACATACATACCGCCCAATTCCTATGCATCTACATATCTAAAACATAAACTCAAATCGTTCATCAAAAATACCACCTTTTTGACGTTTAAGAAGTGGAATACACCTTTTAATGCATAGATAAAGTGGTATGTATGTAAAAATTAACGGTGTTAGATATGTAAATACATAAGAATTGAGTGCTATGTATGTAAATCTTACATGAGTCAGGTATCAAATAAAACAAACACACTGGGCACCACACAGATCGAAACAAATAGAATATGAAGATTCATAAAGCCGGCATCAAATATTTCCAATAAGGCCAATAATGATCACGGTGATCAAATAAAACCAAAACTAATAAGTTTTCAATCAAAACATATGTTTCTTCCATAATATGTACTGATTTTAAATTTCTATCACTAATTATTATTGTGTTTTACTACAGACTGTGGCCATAAAGCAGCTAGATCATGATGGATTACAAGGAAATAGGGAATTCCTAGTTGAAGTTTTGATGTTAAGTCTGCTGCATCATCCTAACTTAGTTAAACTACTTGGATATTGTGCTGATGGTGATCAACGGCTTTTGGTCTACGAGTTCATGCCTTTAGGATCTTTAGAAGATCATATTCATGGTAAGAAATGTTATTAAGTCCCTTGTAAACTATTTTATTTGTCACATAAAATTTTTATTAAAACATCTAATCATTCCAACAATTATAGATCCTACGGCTGATATGAAGCCGCTTGATTGGAACACGAGGATGAAAATAGCAGCTGGTGCGGCAAAAGGTTTAGAGTATTTGCATGACAAAGCTAGTCCTCCGGTCATATATCGCGATTTAAAATGCTCAAATATATTGCTTGGAGAGGGTTATCATCCTAAGTTATCAGACTTTGGATTAGCGAAACTTGGTCCAGTCGGTGACAATACCCATGTTTCGACTCGGATAATGGGAACCTACGGATATTGTGCTCCGGAATACGCAATGACCGGACAACTAACATTGAAGTCGGATGTCTACAGCTTCGGTGTTGTTCTTTTGGAAATTATAACTGGGAGGAGGGCAATTGACACATCGAGGGCTGCTAGAGAACAAACCCTAGTTTCATGGGTAAGTTTATCTCCTTTGGACATGGTAAACTTTTCTAATATATTTATTATTTTGACTTGTTTACTTTAGTATGTAATGTGCTTTTATATGATCATATAACAAATAATAGTAGACCTCATGTCAACTTATGGAAATCTCCTTTCTAAAGGATTTCAATGAAATGCTCAAATGCGCAGCACATTGGTTGAAATTAATGTTGTGAAAAAAAAGGAATATTGACATGAATACCATTTAATTCTTATGTATTTATATATCGAACATCTAAACTTTAATTTTTACATATATACCGCCGTACCTATGCATGAAACGTATAGTTCATATTTTTTAAAGTTAAAATAATATTATCTTTAATGTGAAATGAAAGATTTGGGTGGTATATAACCCCTCTCATATATTTCATGGAACAGCTGGAATGATAGATCCTTTATTTGTTTTGTAAAAATATCAAGTGGGCATTGTACTGCAAAGTTGACCACCAACCATTGGATCTAAGAGTTTTGTTGACTTGTTCAATGCCTTGAGGTTTGACCATTCTCTTGAGGGAGAAGGTCAAGCCTTACACTGACCTTAGTTGGCTTGGTCAATGCCATGAGGTTTGACATTCTCATGAGGCAAAAGGCCAAACCTCCAACCTCCTGCTTAAAATGTGTGTTCCAATTTAGCTGGTTTAAGCTGACCTCAGATCCTTGACCCTTAGTGGAGGTTATTTAAATTTCTTATATCATGCTTATGTATTAAAGTTTCCCTTTCTTAATTTGTGTCATTTAGCTCTTTCAACCCATAGCCTTTATGGGATTAGGGCTCTTTAGAAATTCAGAATTTATTTTAATTAGTTTTGATTGTGAAATTGAAATCATTTTGATATCTAATTACATTCCAATCGAATTGTGTGTATTTAACAAAATTGATTCATTATCTGAGGCAATTACATTCAGATCACCCGAAACTTACTATTTACGAAACAACCACTCTTTTTCATCCAATTTTGAAATTCTCACTCAAATATCAAAAATTCATGGTAAAACCCCAACTCATATTTTTCATTTTTACCAAATTCTCAATAGTCTGATCGTGGCATGCGTAAACACATCGGTTCGGTAGTTCAAAAAAATCACCTAGATGGTTAATTTGTAAACATCAATGTTTCGGGCGGTCTAGATGTAATTATCTCTTTTTCTAAACTTCCGAGTGAGAAAAATAGCAGTTAGTGGCTCAGTTGTCATATAAGAGGTTTAACTTAAAACAACACATTGCTGAATAATTTTGCATAAAATAGATGTAATATTCTTAAATGCTTTCCTCTGTTTGCTTGTAGATGAAATTTACTTTTTAAATAATGACAATATAGTTCACTTTTATTTTTTTTTGAATACGAGGTACAATTCCTCACTTTAGAGGTACTTCTTAATAGATATGTGGAGCTTAAAATCAATTTTTGCTTAACTACATACAACCAAATAATGATTAACAAAATTCATTTTTTTTTTCAAAGCATGATCTGTAATTCCAAGCAAACATAAAATAGAAATTAATGAATAAATTGAATTCATAAACTTATCTCACATAATTGAGAGTTAAGACTAATATTATTATGATAACGGGCTTATTATAGGATATATCCTTATAATCCTCTGACCTTGCTCGCAGGCTCGACCCTTATTCAAAGATCGGAGGAAATTTCCCCAGATGGCTGATCCAACTCTTCAGGGTCAGTACCCCGTGCGCAGCTTGTACCAAGCTCTTGCCGTCGCTGCCATGTGTGTGCAAGAGCAGCCTACGATGAGGCCTGCCATTGCCGACGTCGTTACTGCTCTCACATACCTCGCATCTCAGAAACACGTTCCAGAAACCAGCCAGAGTACATCTCGTATGCTCGCACCCGGAACTCCGCCTCGAACGAGAAAGGTCAGAAATAGGAAACCAGGAGATAGCAGGTGAAGCTTCCTTCCTTGTCTCTCTGCGTTGGTGGTGAATGTGGGAAGATAGTTTTTTATTCTTTTGTTTTGATTCTAGCTTTAGGGAAGGAAGAATGGTGTTTTGATTTTTACCTGTTTGGAAGATTTAGGAGAGGAAAACACCTTATGGGTGGCTGTAAATGTCTTTTTTGGTGGGTTTCTTTTATTTTATTTGCAAGTTTAATGGATTAGTTTTTATTGTGCTCATGTTTCTTGTTAGTTTTGCTACTTGAGAGTTGTTCTTTGTTTCTTCTATGTTCTTTTGCTAAATGTTAGTTATTATTTTAGTATAAAACAAAGTTTTGTTTAATACCTTTGGTTTTTTTACCCGTTTTCATCACATTTGGTCTTTCTATTGAATGACATGATTTGATTTATTATTTAGGAAATTTAGATACATAACACAATTTTTATGTATTTATGTTTCTCACATTTATTTTATGGTTTTTATATACCAATCATTCAAAATATTAAATATAACATTTGAATCATACAAAAATTAAATATAACATTTTACCAATCCAAAAAATTCGTAAGTGGGTTAAACTTTGCGTGATTAAGATATTATATTTAATATTTGGAGGATATTACGTTGAAACTTTTATTTTTAGGGCGTGTTTGGGGCCGCTTTTGTTTATCCAAATAAGCTGTTTATCTAGAAATGCGGACCATGGGGTGAAAACTGTGTTTCGCGTTTAGTGTAAAAAACCATCTTTGTTTTCAAATAAGCTGCTCGAACGTAGTTTTTAAGCCGTCTCAAAAATAGTGAGACGGCGTTTTACGCCGCTGCAGTGAATAATCTGCCCCAAATGGAGCCTTATAGAAGTTTAGGGGGGGTTAGATATTATGAATTCTCTGTATTTACCGAATGCTTTGACAAATCTGGCTTCATCACTGCTTCGTTAGACTATTTTATAGCTTCAAACTTTATAAATCCAAATTACAAGCATATTATACTATTCTAGTATTGAATATTACTCTCTACTTATCTGACAGGAAAACCATATGGAGGACAGGCAGTGAACACAGAGCACCCTTTATATTTTGCCCATGATTCATATCCTGTCATCCTTATTATTTTATGAGCATATATTAAGTTTTATATTATAAATATTAATATTTTTGGACTTATAATAGTGCTGGAGTCTGGATATGGCCGGCCCTTGCCCTCATAAAAGTACAGCTTCTATTTTTTAAGGTGGGAAGAAAAAACAGTGCGAAGCTTCACTTCAAATTTTCTAAGACCAGTGGTTTGAGTGTGTAGTCTTAAAAACATGCATGTTACTCTTTGGGCTCAACCCATTCTCCAAAAAAGAAAACAAAAAAACTCATGGAAGGTTAATTATTTTAAAGATCTCATGAAAAGTATGACTCGCTCCGCCGCCACAATTGACTCGAGCTTAATCTTTAAATTAGCAATCGAACCTTGAGCAGTTTTAAGGGTCTGTTTGAAGTAGCTAAAATGTTTGTACAAACAGCCGCGAAGTATCTAATAGTCACCACAGGTAGTCAGATCTAATGAGAAAATGCGACTTTCAACTGAAACTTTTTGATAACGATGACAACAATTTTTGCCAAACAAAAAAAATAATAGTGCAGCGCTGCACTGCCGCCCCCAAACACTCTAAAATTTAGCTTTGAAACTGCTGAAGAAAAGTTTAATATTAAAAAAAAAACTACTGTGACTGTTACAACAACTAGAAAACTGCCACCACATACAAATTTCAATCGTAGCTTTTCAAAAAAATTGTCAAAATACAATTTACTCAAACGGACAATGCATTATGATGCCACTGTTCGTCCCAATTGGACCCTAAATTAAGACAAAAAAAATTATAATCATTTTTTTTATTAGTTATTACAATTATAGCCAAAATATATGCATGTAATACAAAAAATTTATTTAATATTAAATTTATTTTGAATTAAATCAAACCATTTTTAAGATTCAAATTACAGGGTAATATCTTTAATTTTAAGTTGATTAAGATGTTGAATTTTGAAGAAGCTATCAGCTCTATTATTATTACATAATGTGCTAAAAAAATAGAAATTATATACATTTACATAAATTTAATATCTTTAAAATAATTAAAAAATAAATTAATATATCTATAATTTTAATTGTTTAAGAATATCAAGTGCATGTGAAGATAATGATGCCGCAGGCTGTAGCTAAAGAGGAAATATTTATAATTCCTGCATCGACTGAAGAAGGAAAATTAAATTCATGTCGACTAAATAAATGNATACATTTACATAAATTTAATATCTTTAAAATAATTAAAAAATAAATTAATATATCTATAATTTTAATTGTTTAAGAATATCAAGTGCATGTGAAGATAATGATGCCGCAGGCTGTAGCTAAAGAGGAAATATTTATAATTCCTGCAGAAGGAAAATTAAATTAATGTCGAATAAATAAATGCAGTTGATGCAGCAGTTCTGCATTTTGAAACAATTTGTGCAAACAATGAAGTAATGTGCTAAGAACTTACCTGATAAATTTGTGCAAACAATAAAATGGAACCGTTTGGGGCAGCTTATAAGCGCGGAGGCGTTTTTGAAAACTCTGGTACCATTTTGTTCGCGCGTTTTGTATGCTTATCCGAAAACACAGTTTCATTTTTACACTAAATGCGAGTTGCGAGCCAAACCTCACAGTCGACCCGCGGGCTACGTTTTATGATAAGCTGCTTATCCTGAAATTCACATGCACTCTAATTCTTCACTTGCGCAAAAGTTAATTAACGTTTATTTATTTTGACAGGGGGTGGCATTTTCTTAAGTAATTTGACATAAGCGTGACCCACTAAAAAGTGAAGAGTATTGCTNTTGTGCAAACAATGAAGTAATGTGCTAAGAACTTACCTGATAAATTTGTGCAAACAATAAAATGGAACCGTTCGGGGCAGCTTACAAGTGCGGGAGCGTTTTTGAAAACGCCGGCACCATTTGGTTCGTGCGTTTTGTCTGTTTATCTGAAAACATAGTTTCATTTTTACATTAACTGCAAGCCGCTGGTCGAAACCCGCGATCGATCCGAGGATCACGTTTCAGAATAAACTGTTTATTTTGAGACGCACACGCACCCTAATTCTTCGCTTGCGCAAAAGTTAAATCAACGTTATTTATTTTGACCGCGGGTGGCATTTTCTTAAGTAATATGACATGAGCGTGACCCCCTAAAAAGTGAAGAGTGTTGCCACAAGGCGACAAATATGCACAAAAATATAATTTGAATTTCCTTTTAAGTTTTATCAATTAAAATGAAAAAAATATATATATTAGATATTTTTTATTAAGATTTTTTTCTCCATCTAATAAAAACTTTATATGACTTGAACATGAATAATGAAGGAAGAATTACATACATACAACTTAATCTTGTTCATTTACATATTTAACACCTAAATTTAAATTTTTACATATATTTTACACCGTAGTTAATTTTTTACACACACACACACAGAGATATATATATATATATATATCTTTTTTCCCCTTTTCCTCTTAAAACACTAAATCCATAAACGNAGAAACATTGACTTGTCCATATTGCATGGATTCATGACATAAATAATTCATGATTTGTATGTCATCATATGTTCTTAAATGATGAACAATCCTTCAAGTAAAAGAAAAATACACTCAGAAGAAATAAAATTGAGAAATCAATACCTCCTCTAAGAGTATTTGAGAAAAATTTATTCCAGATTGTTACTAACATTCTAAAGATTATCGTTAGCCACGAGCTTTCTTCACATTGTCCACCTGATTTTGGTGTTACTCGTAACTGAACAAAAAAGTTCTTTTTTTGGGATCGGCCACTAGAAAGATAACACGATCAGTCACAACATTGATGTCATGCACACATTTTTTTTTCTTTTGATAATATCTTCAACACTGTGATGGATGTAAAAGGAAAAAATTAAGGATAATGTGAATGTCAGACTAGTATGAAGGAGATTTGCAAAAAACGGGAGTCAAACATCAAATAAACTATTGCTGATAAAATTATTAAGCCGAAAGCAAAATACTCTCTTACTTTGGCAAAATGTAGATCAATTTCTGAGTGGCTTCATGCATTAAAATTCCTCAGCATATATGATTCAAATTTGAGTTGATGTATTGATGTCGAGGGAGGAAAGATATTTGGACTGAAAAACCATGACTTTCATATTTTCTTTTAAAATTTGATGTCAATCGTATTAAGTTGCTTACATAGCGAAATACAAAATCCACTAATTGAATCATTGTGTTCTTCAGGGAACTATGTGCATCTCGTTTGAACTTAATAACATACGATGGTTAGAAGCAAATATTGCAACAATACTTTGCAAGCTTGAAATAACATTCTCACTTGTTTTCTTCAACTCCATAGAAAATCTACCAATACATCTACCGCATGAGGCTTTAGTTTGAGGTCTAGTATAGTATCGTTGGATGTATCCATTTGAGAGGTACGTAGTAACACTTGCATACTATATAGTCACATATATATAATGTACAAAAGATCACTTTAATAAGGACCTACAGCGAAGGTAAGCATATGGAGTGAATGAGTTTAATTTCCATTATAATGTATCGTCAATGTGCTCAGAAATGGTAGATGACATTTTTTTTTAAGAAGAGATTATTTCTCTTAAATTTGCTCAGTCTCGTTAATGTGCTGACAAGTTGAGCTTATCAATCCATGAGTTCGAGCTCAAGCTTAGATTTGAGCTCGTATGTTACATGAGCTTTAGTTAGATCCAACTTGACTCGAGAGTTTAACGAGATACTCGAATATGTAAAAAAAAATGAAATAAAAGCCTCGACCAAGCACTACTTGAGCTAGCCCTCAAGATTTTTCCATACTCTTCATGCAATCATGACCAAAAGACATCACAAAACCCTCAATTCTGCCCTAACCTAAGACTTCACAATATTACAAATGTCTCCAAGATTTTTTTCCTACCCTTCATGCCACCACATTTGAATATTCCCATTGCCAGTCATGTAAGACATTATTTATTTAATGAACTTTCCTTACTTAGACTGAAAGATAACACCTAAAAGTCATACACATATTTATGTTTAATTGAACTATGTTGATTGCACTTGTTGATGTGTTAGTTTTTGTGATGATTCAGGTTATCTATGGATATTTGTATATCAAGGTCATAAATATACAATAGGCTTTATTCATATAAAAAATGAATCATTAAGAGGTTCTTGAACGGGGTTGATGTCTTCATGGTAGTGGCATCGAATCTTCTGATGTACCTATCTAAGGGTATGTTTTAGTGTCTATGTTCGAAACACAAAAATAGAACACGCTTAACGCCGAATGAAATCAGATATGATTTATATTGTTAGTGCTTTAAACCTAATTGTTAGATTTGGACTTCACATTATGAAGTTGACCCTACAATATGTAACTCTACTCCTTTGACAAGCTATGAACCTTAACTTGAATTTCAATCAAGCCGATTTAAGGAAATGGTCTTTGATTGTAAAAGACATTATTATCTAAGTTGAGTGGAGAATATGAACCAAACCATGAAACTCAGGAATTGACTTATTTACTGAATGCAGCTCAAATCTACTGTGAGAGAGTTGCATATCCAATTCTGAGTTATCTGTATCTCTCAAAATGCTAAAAATTAAAGCCGAGTTTAACATGTCACGAGAGTGTTTCAATCAGTTTGCAAGATTATTGAATAAGATAAATTCACAGAAAATTTTAGTTTTAGAAGATTACACATGATGAAAAAATTGATTTCCATAATAGGGTTGAAAGCAGAAGAGATTGACTACTGTATGAACGAATGTAAACTACTTTTTAAAGTTCAGAGTAAAAACTCGGTGCAGATTTTGTCATTCTACTAAATGCAAATCTCAGAGTAAAAAATTAAGAGGCAGAAGGATGTTTCATAAGCGGCCCGTTTATCTACCGCTTATTTCAGGTCTTTAGAGGTTATTTTCTTCTATGTGTCATGGTTCGTATATGATGTGTCATCGTGGCAAATCATTGGAAATGAACTCATTGAGTCATCTTGCAGATGAAGATGAGAAAATATTTTGATCGAACATAAATTGGGTTCGCTGGAATGCACTTAACATGCGGCTTCACTTATGCACTTATGATTTCTCACCGTACAGTCGAACTCCGTCGCCATACTCTTTTTGGCCAGTGAACGTTACACCATAAAATCTACCATCTGAGATGTGCATGATATGCCATTCTTTTTCATGACACTGATTATATCAATTTCTAGTAGTCCTAAAGAAATGATTGAAGTATACTTGCAGTTGTTGATAGATGAGCTACATATTATCTTGGAAAGAGGTATCACGACATATGATGTTTCAATGAAACATTATTTTTAAATGAAATGGAAATGGGTGTTATTGTGGATAATAAGTGATTTTCCTGAGTATGACATGCTATTTGGGTGGAGCACTGCAGAAACATTGACTTGTCCATATTGCATGGATTCATGACATAAATAATTCATGATTTGTATGTCATCATATGTTCTTAAATGATGAACAATCCTTCAAGTAAAAGAAAAATACACTCAGAAGAAATAAAATTGAGAAATCAATACCTCCTCTAAGAGTATTTGAGAAAAATTTATTCCAGATTGTTACTAACATTCTAAAGATTATCGTTAGCCACGAGCTTTCTTCACATTGTCCACCTGATTTTGGTGTTACTCGTAACTGAACAAAAAAGTTCTTTTTTTGGGATCGGCCACTAGAAAGATAACACGATCAGTCACAACATTGATGTCATGCACACATTTTTTTTTCTTTTGATAATATCTTCAACACTGTGATGGATGTAAAAGGAAAAAATTAAGGATAATGTGAATGTCAGACTAGTATGAAGGAGATTTGCAAAAAACGGGAGTCAAACATCAAATAAACTATTGCTGATAAAATTATTAAGCCGAAAGCAAAATACTCTCTTACTTTGGCAAAATGTAGATCAATTTCTGAGTGGCTTCATGCATTAAAATTCCTCAGCATATATGATTCAAATTTGAGTTGATGTATTGATGTCGAGGGAGGAAAGATATTTGGACTGAAAAACCATGACTTTCATATTTTCTTTTAAAATTTGATGTCAATCGTATTAAGTTGCTTACATAGCGAAATACAAAATCCACTAATTGAATCATTGTGTTCTTCAGGGAACTATGTGCATCTCGTTTGAACTTAATAACATACGATGGTTAGAAGCAAATATTGCAACAATACTTTGCAAGCTTGAAATAACATTCTCACTTGTTTTCTTCAACTCCATAGAAAATCTACCAATACATCTACCGCATGAGGCTTTAGTTTGAGGTCTAGTATAGTATCGTTGGATGTATCCATTTGAGAGGTACGTAGTAACACTTGCATACTATATAGTCACTACTTTATAAATAATTATTTATTTATAAATTTTTCAATAATCTGAAGAGAACAATAAAAAAAAAAAGTGTGGCCAGAAGGATCAATATGTGGGGCATTTTAATTGCAGGAGACGACCGCTTTCTGCTCCTATTTTGGTCAAGAAAAATCCATGCAAGAGTCATTGCTCCTTCGACACTTTCTATTTCGTAGCAATTAGGGGAAACATTAGGAATGTGCACATGATGCGAGCAGCGACACTTTATGTTCTTCTCAATTGCGATTAATATATTGAGTAAGATATTTTCTATTAATGGTTGTTCACCTTTTGACGTAGAAATATTATGATTATCTGATTTATAAATTTTTCAGTGTGAAAAATTTAATTGTAGATTCCTTAAATTCAATTGAAGACAATATCATAAGTCATGAAATAGGTAATAATTTCCCTAAGTGGTTTGAATGCACGCAAGTTAGAATTTGGCAAATTTGTTACTCATCTCACACATATTTTAAGGCATCTTCATTGACACTTATTTTTTTATGAATTAAAAGATTCATGATGGGATCAATGGAGTAATGGATCAATGCTTGATAGAGTTTATTTGGGGACCGACGCACATTATGAAAATTTGAAAAATTTATGATGTGAAAAACTACAAGTTTCATAAAGAGATCTTGGTCAGAAGAAAAAAAGACTTCTGAATCAGATGACGAGCTAGATTACTATGAGGTTGTCGAAGAAATTTTTGAATTATCTTATCTTGACTCCATTGGAGGGACTGTATTTTTGTTCAATTGTGATTGATTTGATCATGTTTCTAATCGTTGAACAAGGTAAAATAGAACAAAATGTATGCTAAATTTGATTTTTTCATTCTAGCAAGTCAGGTATATTATCTTCCATATCCCCATAAAATAAGAGACAAAGCTGAGTGAGCAACTGTCATAACGGGTAAACCCAAAGCGACTATTGATATTCAGAATACAATTGAAACTGCTTACCAAGAAATAGAAATGATAGATTTATGCATTTTATCAAGAGCTCAATTTAGAAGATGCTAATTACAAACACAAAGAAATGAGTATAAATAAGTATGACTCTGACGATGCTTTAGATGAAGAGGTTAACTAAGATATGTAATTTAATCCAACTGCATACTTTTCTGTTTTCAGTTTCAGTAGTTTCTAGATTGCATTTTTACGGCGTATTTTTGTGTTTTTCAGTTTTAGTAGTTTATAAATTACATGCACTTTACAGTTTCGTTTCTATTTACTACAACCTTTTGTATTTTCAGCTTCAGTTATCTGTAGATTGCGTACTTTTTATAGTTTCCATTTTTAGTTACTACGTACTTTTGTATTTTTAGCTTCAATAGTTTTAGATTGCACTTTACAGTTCTCATTTCTGTTTACTAAGTACTTTTGTATTTTTCAATTGTAGTAGTTTATAGATTGCACGCACTTTACAGTTTTCCTTATGTTTACTTTATCCTTTTATACTTTCAGCTTCAGTAGTCTGTAGATTGCATGCACTTTACAGTTCTTCTCTAGTTACTACGTACTTTGTATTTTTAGCTTCAATAGTTTGTAGATTGCACTTTATAGTTTTGATTTTTGTTTACTTGCACTAATTAATTTTCCTTTCCTCCTTATAGTTGGCTGCAATGCTCTATAATGCATAATGTTGGCCTTTAAAAGACAAACACAAAACTAAGTTAAGTGTTGCAAGCTGAGAATGGTTAGGTGGAAGAGTTACTTTACACTAAAAGAAAAAATGTGAAATGATTATATCTGTGATAAGGTTGGTATAGCTTTAGTGGCAGATAAAATTACAGAGTCGTCTTAGATGGTTTGGTTATGTTAAACATCGACCATTTGATGATCCAGTTAGAAGAGTAGATGTTTTAGATTCGATGCATGTTAAGAAATACAGAGGTAGACCTAGAAAGACTTGGGCATATTGTATAAAAAATGATCTTAATTTAATAGAATTAAATGGAAATATGACACTCAATAGGACGCAATGGAGAAAATGGATTCATGTAGCCAACCACAGTTAGTGGGATAAAGACTTGTTGTTGTTTTTGTCCTTATAGATGGTTTCTGGAGGGAGGGACAATCTCCCTCCTATTAGAGGATGTGGCACCCTAGATCCCTATAGAAAGTAGAAGTTTGCCAGCTAACAAGGCCGTGGAAACGTTGCTGAGGATGCAAGCACTCTCACAACACCACCACTCCTAGCTGACATCCTCACTGCCAACACATCAACACAATCATCACATCGACACCAACACTAGTCAAGTCAATCACACCAGCACCACCACTAGCTCCAACTACCACACTAGCACCGCCATTAGGTGTGACTTCTATACCAGCACTGCCACCAACTATTCATACCACACCAACACCTCCACCAACTGCTCCTACCAAATTAACACCGCCACCTCCTGCTATTAATGCATCGTCCACTTTGAGCATCACCTGCAACAGTTTTCAGCCTAGGCTCTGAGGATTATGTAACTTTTTTTAAGGTATTGGTATTAGCTCTTTGATTTTTTTTAATTTAATAGATAACTAATGATATGTTGTATCTAGTTTTTCTCCCCCCACACAGGTCATCCATTCTATTCGAGATAGTATTCAGAGTGAGTTTGATTGTTCATATTTATCATGAAAGAAGGTCCTGATCCCAGTTCGAGATATGTGGTTTCAAAATTTCAAGGTACATAATGAACAAAGTTATCTTCAGTTATATATTTAAATTTATCATTTTAATATTTTCTATTTCATTTTGAAAAAATAGTGGTCCTAATATCTTGAGGAGGCCCACATCTGAAAAAACTTCGAGCGCAAGGAAAGCAACAACCTTCGTGGTTGTTCAACAACATAAGGAAAACACATAAACGCTCCTTGTGGCTCTATAAGGATGTTTTTGTCTCGCTGCTTAGGTCTTGAGATTCTCCCGAATACCAAATGAAGAGAAGCATACCAAATAGAATCGTCGCTTTGACTACGAAGGCATGAGGGCCTCCAATCACACTGGTGGGGCGATGCCACAAACAAAGCATAAGAGGAATCTTGTAAGACTTAGTTTTTGCTTAAAATTTCATTGTACATTAAATTTATGTTGACTGTTGTATTACTCTGACAGTCTCTAAAGTTGGCACAAGACCCATCCGCTGCGTATTATAGCCACACACTCATAAGCGACAGTCGGACCAGACCTAGGCGGACAACATATTTCAGACGACCGAAGTAATTCACATGATTAATCAATAGAAATTTCAAATAAATATTGAAATTTTTGTAGCCTATAACTTCATTTATCATTTTTTTTTTTGCAGTAGACCTTTCAGAGGATGAAAGAGAGTCGTTCCCACGAGTCGAGCGGTATTATGATCACAGATGGTGATCCATCCAATTATGATTTGTGGAGGGAGGCTACTGAAGGAAAGAAAAAGAGGTGGGTCTATGGTTTAGGGTCTCAGGCGTTTGCCTACGAAGCTCGTCCATCTAGCACATCTGGTGCGTCAACTTCTATCACTCAGTAGGAGGAGCTTTGTGTGCAGGTTGCCGCATTGACTTCTGATATTGAGAACGGAGTTGCTGGTGAGGTTGATGCCCGGGTCTTGACCCAGCTAGCTCAAATAAGATCAAAGAAAGAGTTTAAGATGATGGAAGATATTTATGTGATACTGTGTCATGCATGATGGAGAGGAAAGCGACCAACTGAGGATGATTCGAATGAGAAAGATGATGAAAGGACGGATAACAAGTAGAGACTTATTTTTTTCATGTTTGTTGATTTAGAACCATGAATTCAAACTGACATTATTTTTGTATGCAAATGATCATTTTGCTTGGTTTAATGCAATGGTTTTCTTTTATTTCTATTTATAGTTTGAGCGTTAATTACTACTGTGATATCAGTTTAATAACTGCTTGGATTAGTACACTATGATGTGTGGAAATTGTAATGTTAGGATTGCAGGTGTAGTAATTATTATGTTGAAGAAGCATATTAATTTGTTTTGATGCTCCAGATTTTCAACGGCTTGTTGTTGGCTTTCCAACACTTCTGTCGTTAAATCCGACAATCCATAATCATCGGTTAATTCCGCGATGACAAAAAAACCAGTCTTTCAATGGACTATCACAATTTTTTATGGCCATATCTGACGACCTTCGATCTGAAGATACTTAATAATTGTCCAATTTCTGCTTCAATTTTTGGACAGATTGGACCAACAATGGTTGCCGATGAATACTAATGGTAGTGCTACATTTTTCGATGGTTGTGCGATGCTTTTTTGTTTGCTTGGCTACACTAGATTCAATGTATTTCGTCATCATGTAATGATGAGTGTTTGAAGATTTCTCAGCAGAAGCCCAATAAGCCCTTGTTAGATTATCTTTGCTATTGGTGGAAACTGTGCATGCAGTGTAAGCCTCCACTGTAGGAGCAACATGAGTCTTTCCTTCTTAAGTTGAAAGGCTTCATTACCACTTTACTCGAGCTCTATTCCATGAAAACTTTTAAGAAGTTGCTCTCGGAAGTGTATATAATGCAAGATCCTTGGTCCTCAAGCATGACATTGATAAATGTAAGAGGAAGAAATTTATCTATTTCATTAAAGCTCTAATGTTGATCCTTCTAGGAAAGCATATGAGAGCTTGGCTTTAGCTTTGCCTAACAGCAAGGCTACTATGACGGTCGAGTTGGCTCATCCACCTTTCCTAAAGAAGAAAACAACACCTCTCTAGTGAGAGGTGTCCCTAAATGTATTCCTTTAGGAGGGATTGCATTCAGAAGTTCTTTAATAATTTGAGGAAGTACAACATGCACCTACCTTCACCTTTTAGGCTAAAGGAAGCGGGCAAGACATACATCACCACCAATCTATTATTACTGATGTGCTCTTTAGGTTGATACTAGATTATGTATTGTTAGCATCTATGAGTGTGTTTGTACTCTCAGGTGATATTCACAATGATCATTATGTATTTTGTATTAATTTTGATGAAATGAAAGATCATGTTTCTAAGTATTCCTCTTATTTTCAAAATTTTTATGATTATTTTATTTTGGAAGATGAGGAGGAGACTCCTTTTATGCCTACTTTGAGCGGTACTTATCAGATTCATGAAGATGATGATGATGAATGGTCACAAGGATCATTCATCTCATCTTGATCCGCAATCTATCGATTGAGCTATTCAGTTTGATGATAGGGATGCTCTATCTGAGTCCCTGCCAAGGGTATCCGACAATTTTAGCTGAAGAGTGGCAAATTACTTCCCCCCAGAGTAAGGATACATTCTACTCAGGATAAGGGGATAAATGCAGTCACTCAAGATATTAAAAATTTCATTGTTCCTAAGGACCAATAAAAGAATCACCAAAGCTAGTTTGGCTATGTTAATTATAATATTGTGGCTCATCTTAAGAAGCTACCAACATTATCGAGTGTTGACTGTGATTTTATGCTTTCTTCTGAGTGAGAGACTTTAGTGACGGTTCTATTAGAGCTTGAGATCTTCTGAGCTTACTTCACAGAAGTGAAGTAGAAAGAGCTTGACCCATCTCAACAGTTGCATATCATTTATTTCTCTGACAATGACATCTTGTTGGATTGGTACTACTGATCAAAACAACCAACTATACATGAGCATTTCAATCGTATATTAGTGGATCTAGTTACATCAGTGAGCATTAAAAAGCAACCATATGCTTGAGTTGTTATCTCTCAACTTAAAACATTTAGGACTTGATAGGATTTATACTGCATGGATTTAATGAAAAAGGCCACATATCATTTGGCTCCATAGTTCTCCCTCAATATTTTAAAGGGCTAAGACAAGATGCTAAGTTCCATGTGATCGATAGCAATACCTCTTTCTGGGCTTTGCTTGATCATCTATGGATACATTCCTATGAGATGGTACATTCAACCCTGCATACACTTTGAGGAGAAAATTTTTGCATCCTATGTGACATGCAACCTTTATCGATCCATGAAGTTGGGATATATGAGGATATAGAGTTTTATGTGCCCCCTTTACCGACATCAAATGCGTTGGCACCGAGGCAATATTTTCTTCCTGTTGGTCCATCTCTCTCTTGCAAAGAGTTACAAATCAGAGGAGATGGTCAAGTGTTATTCCTCACCTTTCTTATAGATAAGTTTCTTGTTCTCCTGACGACTAAAATCAGGATCCAAATTGATGATGATGATGACTCTAAGTCGGAGATTGATGTGTCTCACTCGGTTCTCAGAGACAAAGGTAGATCCAACTTTAGAGGACTTAGAGGTGGAGATTATTTTTCAGAGCAGGTTCCATTTAGAAGCTCTTAATCTATTGCTTGTTCAATTTGGCACTTTCAAATGAAGTTTGGACTATTGAGCCAGTGCCTTAATAGTACTATAAAGATTTGGTCATGAGGAGCATGTCAAACATAGACAAGGCACAGACTTTCGATATACCTCCTAGAATCATGGTGACAGTATTTTTTTATAGCATTAATACACCTATAAAACATGATGATAGACTTTCTTTTTATAGTGTTAATGAAATGATAGAAAAAATTATATTTTTTTACTACTAGTCTCCCTTGGTTGACAGTATGGTAGTTTGTCCTTGATGTTCTTTGTTCATCAATCTAAGATTTGTAAATGGATGTGACATAATAGATCATCTCAAGATATATGTGGTTTGGGATACAATGAACATTCAAGTTTATCCAAGCCTAAACAACCTCATGCTTCCTATAGGATGGTGTCAACAAGTTCTTGCGGTGATACCCCTATCCCTAGTGTCAAAATTTAGGATGCCCTTCATGAATTCAAGGACGGTGTGTGTTTGATAATCGATGAGCTTGCTAATGTGAAGATAGAGATGAGGATCCTCATCCTACATATATTAGTTTCCTATTTTTATAACTAATGGCTAAGCAAATCATGGAAGTTCTTCATGAATTTTGTCACTATTTTATGTGGAACTACATCGAGATGCCTAGGCTAAACCCTGAGATACCAGTGCATAGGTTGATTATTGATCTGGCATTAGCCCCAGTGAAACAACCTCATTGAAGGATACAACCAGATATATAGGAGAAGATCATTGAAGAGAGCAGGGTGGGATTTAAAAGAGAGAAACCTTAACCCACCTAGCTAATAAGCATCATATCATTTCATAAGAAAAATAGCTAGATATGAGTTTGCATTAATTTTGAGGATTTGGATATGACATGTCCAAATGATGATTTTCTGTTGCAGATCTCTGAGCATACGGTTGACATCACATCATCTAATTATATATTCTCTTTTATGGTTGTCTTGCATGGATACAAGCAAATCTAGATGGCTCTATAAAATGCGAAGCATACGTTTTTTCATGGCCTAATCGATCTTTTTTGTTATAAGATTATGTGTTTTGGCTTGAAGAATTTTGGGGCTACCTATCAACGTGTGATGACCTACATCTTTGATGATTTGCTACATAAGCAGGTTGAGTGTTATATGAATAATGTTGTTGTGAAAATTCATATAGAGGAGGTTCAAATCATCGACCTAAGATTTGTCTTCAAGCTTGACAAGAAGTGTTGTCGGAAAATAAATCCTCTGAAGTGCCCCATTGGTGTAAATTCGTTAGCTTTATTATCCAATATAGGAGAATTGAGATATAGCACAATAATATTAAAGTCATCTTAGAGATGGAATACTATAAGAGTTTAACGCAACTATGTTATCTTCACAGCAAACTGGCATTCCATAGGAGGTCGATATCCAAATTAGCAGAGCAATGCCTACGTTTCACCATCTTGACCAAAAAAAATGCTTATTTATGTTTGGATGATGTGTATTAGATGATGTTTGATGATATAAAATATTATCTTATGAATCCCCATGTGTTAGCAACCTCTATTCCAAAGAACACATTGATTTTATAACGTTGGATGAGTTAGTATGTGTATTGCTAGCTTAGACTAATGATAAGGGAAAAGAGAATATCTTGTATTACTTAAGTCAACATTTCATCTCTGCTAAGAAGAAATATCTGCCAATTAAAAAATATTATTTGAAGCTAATATTCATGATGCAAAAGCTGAGGCACTATATACTCACCACATTATTTTGAGATTGAGAGTTAACCTATTATAGTACTTGATGGCTCGCGCAATTTTGGTTGGTCAACTAACCAAATGGGCCATGGTTTTACTTTAGTTTGATATCACATATGTGCCTCAATAAGTCATCAAGGGTCAAGTGTTGGTGGACAATTTAGCTGCACACCATATACCCATTGACTAGCCCGTTAGGGATGACCTCCCGAATGAGAAGGTTCTGGAGTTTGAAAGTATAGAATGAGAGTTATATTTTAATAGTGTCTTACTTAATGGAAGACCCATTCAGAGCCATTCCTTGCATTAAAGCTAGGATTGACCTTATTTTTGTTTCTCCCAAATGTGGTATTCATCATTATTCAATAGCTTAACATAGCCACATACGAATAATGAGGTAAAATATGATACTCTAATTTTAGGATTAGAGATCGACGTTCAAATAAACATAAAGAGGATGAAGATTTATGACGATTCTCAACTTGTGATAAGTGATGAGTACCTATAAGATGTTAAAGCCCGAGCTTTTGAATTATCACAAATGAGTCATGGCTTTAATAACTGCAATCCCTGACGTGATATTGAATAAAATATCATGATAATTGAATAAAATATCATGATAATTGAATAGTAAAGCTGATGCCTTGGCTAAGTTGACCAAGAAGCTATCCAACCAAAATTGAGATCTCGTGCTAGTTGTGATCCAAGATAGAAGGTTTCTATCATCGATGATCTTCGACATACCTGTGCCTACATCTTTGAGCATGCCGAGTGAGGTTCTTACAACGTCAATTGACAAGGCCTGTGACTTACAACAAGACTTCATTGATTATTTAGTTAAGGGGAGTCTCCCAAATGATCACTCAGCTCAACTCCAGAGTAGAGCCCTTTCTTTTACGATCATGAATGATACTCTACACTGGCATTCATTCAATTAGATGTGACTTCATTATCTTTGGAGCAATGAAGCGAAGTCCTTAATACCATAAAAGTACATAAGTGCATATGCAAATCTCATAAATCAAACCCTAATATGAAGCTAAAGATCAAAAGTCTTGGATATTACTGGCTTTCTATGACTCAAAATTGCCTTGGGTATGCTATGAATTGCCAGATTCAATTAGATGTGGCTTTCTATGGCTTAATTGCAAGATTGTCTTGCTAGAATACAATTATGCATTTTATACAAGAATTTATAAAACAAAATAGAGCCATTTACATGCATCCACATAATTACCATGTATTTACATATCTAATGCCTAAACATTCATATTTACAAGCATACCACTCAATCTTTAACATAGCATTAAAAATACCACTCACTATCTTTTAAAAATGAAATGCACCTATTCATGCATAGGCTTGTGACGCAGAGATGTTATAAAAGTGTGAATATTAAACTCTGGATATTAGGATTTTAGATACAATAGAATTGTGCGGTATGCATATAAATTACCCAACAAAATATTGTGCATGTCCTGCCCAAACTTTACAATTATATATGTATTTCCTATTTCGTGTGTGTGTCCATGCTTCAATGATGATATCCTAGAATTCCTCTTTCAACAAGAGTCAACGGTTTGCCTAAGGATTCAGAACAAAAGCAGACATCAACGCCACTGAACCGTAGAGTTGTCAAGTAATATCCATACTAACCTTATTCTTGTCAAGCCAACCGAGTCCAAATGGTCTAGAAAGCCTGCCACTTCTGACAGGTGGATCTTCACAAGTCCGCGGCGTGCTACACATTAATATCACTAAGAGTAAATGCATGGACACCGCTGATTCAAGTGGGAGGAAATTACTACTCAATATTTAATGACAAATTTACCACAATGCTACAGGAAAATTTTAACTAGTAAAATACCCTGGAGATTGAGCTTTTTGTTGCTGGGCTTTCACTTGACCACACTGGTACTGAACTGTAGCATCCAACAACGTTTCAGCCATTACAGCACGTTTCTCCATTTGTGCAAGTTCGTTCATGGCTTCTTCATATTTTTCCTGCACATATATATCACTGTTGATAAAAACATAGTAGTGGTGATAAATCAAGGCATCTTTTTTATACAATTCTAAGAGGATAGCATAATAAGAATTATATATAATTAAAAAGAAAAATTTAGCAATAGAATTTATTATAATAAATTTATACACAAGGATTAGTGAGGTGACATTAATGAGTACATTGATTAATATAATGGCATATAGAGAGCCCATCTAACCATAATTCATGGAGATTAATTTCATGAGCACAAAATTGATGACATGGCCTGTAATGAGCCGCTCTACAGCATAATGCACTAAGAATAATTTCCAATTAATTAGATATATTAATATTTCCCCTCAAATTATGATGGTTGTTCAGCAAGCATCAATTTGCTTGCAAGAAACGAGATTCAAAATCTTTTAGAGCCTGGATCATAACATGCATAGCCTTGTGTAAAGTATTGTGGCCCATAAATGCACATTTAACAATAGACTGAGCAGAAAGTTTATAACGTTCACGTGTGAGAAATGAACAAAGGAAATACCCAAATGCTCAAATCATTATAGTTCGGATGTTTATAAAAGAGCGATAATGAGGAGATTCAAGTTTCAAAGTACGAGAGAACAATCTATTAATCAAATAGGATTTTGTGCTAATCTTTCAACCCAAATTTTAGGCAAATTTAAGGATTCCAAAAGTAAGGTACGCAGAAGTACTAAGAGGTGACATTTTTTCTTTCCACAATACCATTTTGTTGGGTAGCATAGGAGCATTATCTCTGATTAAAAAAAATGTCCTATTTTGAAAAAATTAATGAAATTCAAGTTGCATATTCAACCCCGGAATCAATTCATGATATTTTGATGTGAGATGAAAATCAAGTCTCAAAGAAAAAAAATTTACAAACTTCTACAAAGAAAAAAAAATCCAAGTGTAAGTGTTGAAATTATCGATGAAAGTTACATAATATTAGAGATTTATATTTGATATAACAAAAGATACCCATACATCACTATGGATCAAATTAAAATAATTTTCAACATGACTATTATGTAATGAAAAAGAAAGTCATTTGCATTTTCCTAATTTAAATGTTGAGCGGTTAAATAAAAGAGAAATAAATTGATATTTCTTTCCTAACAAACCAGAGTTTATTGAATGAGATGAAAAAGAAAGAGTTTGGATGAACTAATATTTCATGCTACAGACCATTATTTTGATTTACCAAAGTACATAATAATAAAGCCACCTTCGAAATGGACAAATACAAGAGAAAAAATTACCAAATTAAATCTCAATCATGAGTTTTCCACCATCTCTTGATCTTGTACAGTGCAACCATCACAAAAGTATCAAACATCACAATTATTATCAATCAATTTTCCTACATAGATGACACTAGTTGAGGGAATATAACTTATGAGGACATATTTCACTATATTATTAGTATCTTTAATAACTTTTAATAGGTGATTGACTATCATTAAAAATCTGAATGGATGAAGATCCATGATATGATCAGAGATATTATGAAGATGTAAAGTATCAATCATATGATTTAAAATACTAGAATTTATGAATCAAAATGAAGAAATTAGTGTATTTACACCTTAAAGCCCAAAAAAAAAAACAGAGCTCTAATTATCATATGTTGCGCCATATCATAGTAACTTTTAATTTGTCCATGATGCCAAATGAACAGCCTAATTATTAACTGCCGTTTCAAAAGAATTTGATTATAGATTCTAGGGTTGCAAAAAAAATTGACTCGGCATGCCAACTCGACCTGAACCTGACTCGAAAATCCGGCGGTTCGGGTTAAAGCACTAAACGCATTTAACTTTTCGAGTTGGGTTAGGGTTGACCCGCCAACCCGAAAATGATCAGCCAATCATAAATGACTTGAAATCTACCCACCAACCAGGAATTGACCAGAAATAAACTCGAAATTGAACTTTAACGCAAGTAACGGTTTTTCTTATGTTAAGCGGATTATACGGGTCAAGTTGGCGGGTAGAAGGTGGGTCCGGTTTAGGTTGGGATCTTCAACTCACATAATATTTGATTCGGCCTCAAACCCGACCTACAAACCCGAATTGGCATCTCTGATAGATTTTATTAACAATTTTGACATTCTTTAATCACATGTCCTAATTTGTTACAAGAGCCGCAACCAAAAAATTTCTTTGCACAATTTGCAACAATATACCCATAGTGCTCGCAACAATAATATTGTATCAGTTACAATAATTTTCCTTTATTAGTCTCATGAGTATGCAATAACATTTTCCGGTGTTTGATGTTGAAATACAATTTGTCACAAGTCATTGTTCATCACAGAGTAATTCTCTAAATCACAACTCTAACAATAGAGAACGAAGCGGGGCGTATCCCACACATGTGGGATTCCCACAGCAGGAGAGCAGAAGCCCGCTCACGCCTAGACTGAAACGGTCCAGATATTCGCATGTCGATGGATTTTTTCTGTCCCTATGAACTACTCCTAGTTATCCTATTACTATATATTTGTTTTTATGATGTTTTAGGGTTAATTTTTGTGCATGTTTTGTATTGAGACAGTCGTAAGCATCTCTTCTTCCCTTCGAGTGTTGTATCATAAGGTTCAAAGTGGTGTTTCAGTTGTATCTTGATCTTTATATGTTGTTTAATTTCTCTATTCCTCTATTGCATCCTCCCCACACCCCTCCCAACCGCCATTTCCTTATTGTTGCCGCCCGAAACAACTGTCGACGCTGTTCTTTCTCAGTTTCTGCATTCCAGCCCCGATCCCCTTCACTTACAGTTCTCCTGGGCTGCCATTACTTGAAGCAGGGCTTGGCCTGCTTAACCAGTCAGGTCAACCAGCTCAACTAAGAGACCAGTCCACGGCTGGACAGAACTGGTCCATGCATTCACATGTCGGTAGATTTGGTCGATCCCCATGAGTCACTCCTAGCCATTCTATTATAAGGCTGAAATCGAGTCGAACTGAGCCAAGTATATCATTGTTCGTACTTGGCTTGGTACAATTATAAGTTGTATGTTCGACTTGAGTCTGTGTCGTGCTTTCATACATTGTTCAAGCTTGATTTGTTTTACATTTTCAATGTTTGACCTTGGCTTGTACTTAATTTGCTTATGAAAAGTGAACGAGTAATTAAATGAGCTAATAAACGAGCTAAAAACTTAAATGAGAATCTAGATTTTCATATAAAATTTTAATAAATAACTTGTATATCTAATCACAGTTATTAATTTGTCGATTGTGAACTCTAAAATCTTTGAACTTTATTAATTTGCTATATAATTCTTATTGATATGACAACGCCAAGGGAAGAGCATTTACTTGATCATATTAATAAGAAAATAATAACAATAAGACAATCCACATTAATGTTGTTGATAATTATAGTGTTATGGTCATAAAAAATGAACTCATTATATGCATGATTATGAAAGCTTTACAAGAAAAATCTTTTATGACACTCTTTAACTGTAAATATCTCATTCTAAATTATCATTAATTTATTAATAAAATTAATATATATAAGTAATAATCAAAGTAAAATTATTATTGATATAATAATATTTTACTATTAACTTTTTAATGAAATAAATTCTAACTAATTAAATTTATATATAATACAGGTTGTTATCGAACTTAATATCGAGTATTTAACAAATTACTTGTTGAACGACAAACGAGTTTATTTGTGAACTTAAACACACAAGTTCGACTATAGTCATGTTTAATTCATTTAAGCTTCGAGTTTTAAAAAATATTCAAGCTTGTTTATTTAATAATTTGAACGAACATGATTGAGCCTTAATCAAGTCGAGTTCAGGTTGCTCATTAAGTGCATTAATTTATTTACAACCCTAGTGTCGGGAACTTTTTGGAAATTTGAAAATATGAATATGAAAATAACTTTTGAGATTTAATTTAAATATAAGAGGTATATAGTTTAAGTTTTGAAAGTATCATATTTTAATTTTTGAAAAAT
This sequence comes from Phalaenopsis hybrid cultivar, assembly GCA_002079205.1. NCBI lineage: Eukaryota > Viridiplantae > Streptophyta > Magnoliopsida > Asparagales > Orchidaceae > Phalaenopsis > Phalaenopsis hybrid cultivar. The sequence continues at coordinate 55,852 of JXCR01134254.1, read as the reverse complement.
GACACGAAATGGATCTTATTCGTCCAATAGTTTGCATAATTGTGTCTGATACCGTGAATATTACACATTTCCAAAAGATGAGTATATACCTCGGCGATAGACTCAATCCTGCAAACTAAGAGATTTGTAATATCGGTTTGGTCTGAAAATATTTTATGTATGACCGACAAGTTCTCTTATCTAATACAAAGATTATATAGGGTTTATTTTACCTGGGTTCTGAGTTCTCTATAGAAACAAGCCTCTATAGTTAATTACATCCCAAATGACGGGAGTCACTTGAGAAAACTGTCAATAATGATCATAGGTATTAGTCTTCAAGATTTCAAAGTTTAAGTTTTCACAGCAGGATGTGGAAAACCAAATGGGAGTAGCTCAAATAGAAACATTTATTTTCAGGAGTCCAAAGGAAGGAAAAGGTAGGGGATGTCACAGATTCTGAGGAGAATCATCGGTAACTTCCTAAACTATTTTACTGTGCGGTTGTGTTTTGGAGATGATGTTATTTAGGTGTTTTAATCCCGCCAATTTTATTATTTGGGACTTACACTTGCATAATGATTGATTATGCAAATAGCCCGCAAAGATAAGAGAGTTTATGTCGTACCACACGACAACCTCGGAACCTAAGACGAGTTAGGGCTTACACTACACAACATGATTGTGCAGGAGCCTAAAAGAGGGTGAGGAATCATGTTGCGCTAGGCGAGCTACCTCAAAGTTCTATGAGTTGTTTAAACTAGGAAAGTTTAGTTAGTGTAGACACATTTTACTATTGTAGAATGACGACCACCTCTACCTGTAGTCCGCTCCAAACTCCATGTCGCGCTGCCCACGAAATCGCTCTAAGTTCCTTGTCGCGATGGCTCTAGGGTTTAAGTGCTTGAGATTGGGGTTTATGTTTCACAGTTTTGGTGTCAATGTTTGGTTTTATTTTGTTTCGGTTTTGGTTTAATTTTCAATTATGGTTTTGCATACAAAATAAGTAAATCACGTCTAAATAACAGATACTTGAAAAGTAAAATGCAGTAAGGTAAGATGTTGTAAATAAACTGTAAAAGCGTACCTGGATATCTGCTACTGTTGTGTTATTAATATTGTGAGTATAATATGACTTGCAGCAGAGATAAACTTGCAAGAAAATTAAACAAGGCGAAAAAACACAGCACGAAAGTCAGAAAAAACGGGTCGTAGAAATCATAAGCAAAAGAAACCTTAGCCACGTATGAAAGACCAAAACTGGGTGTAAGACATTGGTAAAAGTGGGGGCTCGGAGCTGGACTGTGTGCTTCTCGACCTTGGGTAAGAGTTGTCAACCCGACAATCTACATAAGTCAGTTCTTAACCTCGATCCAAATAACTAACCATGGCTCGGAGCTGTTGTTTGAGTATTTTTTATGCAGAGTTTTTTTTTAACATGCAAAAGAGATTTTGTTTTATTTTTGTAAATATTTTGTGAAGTCGTGTAGTCAACAGGCTAGTCACTTTGATCGTGCTAGAACTATTCACAACCTAAGAGCGTCGGGGACAATGATACTACCAAGAATTTGCGAATAGTATCATTGATCATTTCCTATTTCTTATTGAAGATCCTTGAGGTAGGGGATACTATTCTAAAAAAAAATCCCACTTCGCATCCTCGTTTAAGCACACATAAGCAATGTCGTCATCGCCCTCGCCACCTAGACCCTAGACTTATCCTAATCCGGTGATCTATATGTGGCGTTAACAAATTTTCTCAATTGTCAGGAGGATTTGAGTGTAATATCCAAGCTCAAATCCCGGTGCACTGGGTTTCATTGTTGGTTAAGTCATTGCTGGAATTTTACTGTTGATTTAATTAAGGAAGCATGAACTACGTCTCGGTGCATTATCATGTCTAGTGTTTTAATCAGTTTGTGAATCAGGGTCAAGTGTCAAGTTTCATTATTTATTCGGAAATTAGGTGGATGAATGTGCACCTAGGGTGTGCTCCTAAAATCTAGGAAGCCTATACTTAAAAATGAGGTGGAAGAACTCTCACCTAGGGTATGCTCCTAAAATCTAGGAAGCCTGCACTGAGAATTAGGTGGATGGACTCTCACCTAGGGTGTGCTCCTAAAATCTAGAAATCTATGCTGAGAATTAGGTGAATTAACTCTCACCTAGGGTGTGCCCCTAAAATCTAGAAGCCTATGTTTTAACTTGTGCTTAAAGTGATTTAAGACATTTCACCCTCAATTAAGTGTTTTCCAACTAATTTTCAAATATTTCTAAGTGTCTTCCAAGTAACTAAATCAGAAATCCCCATTTTTTTACTTAACCATTTAAAAATAAATAAAACAAAAGGAGGTCGGCCCACTTCCAAAACTAGCAAAGTCAAAAAGGGGGAAAACAATAAGTGAATCGGCCTAAAAGCGTTGAAATGATAATCAGATGAAACCCAAAATAGTAAATAAAGCTCTCCAAATCTGACCCCAAAAAAATAAGCAAAACTCTCAAAATCAGCTCTGAAACAGTGCCAAAATGGTGCCCAAACTGTGCTAAAACCATGCAAAATTGGCCCACAAAATGCCCCAAACAACACTTAACTATATTCCAAATAATACCAATAGTTCTCACAACACCCCAAAAGTTCTCATAGCACTCTTAAGAGCTCTCACATCATTTTTAACACCTCCAAATGGTAATTTACTGCACTTGTAAGCTACCAACAACATCCCAAACCCCAATTCAGCACCCAAACATTGATTCCAGCACTTGTAAGTTACCTACAGCAGTCCAAATCCCAATTTCAGCACCCAAACATTAATTCCAGGTTCTCTGCAGCACTCCAAACATTAATTCCAGGTTCTCTGCAGCACTCCAAACATTAATTTCAGGTTCTCTACAGCACTCCAAACAATGATTCCAGCACTTGTAAGCTACCTACAGCAGTTCAAATCTCAATTTCAGCACCCAAACATTAATTTCAGGTTCTTTACAGCACTCCAAACATTAATTTCAGCACTTGTAAGCTACCTCAAGCGGCTCAAACTACAATTTCAACACCCAAACATTAATTTCAAGTTTCATACAACACCCAAACGTTAATTTCAACACTTGTAAGCTACTTCAAGCGGCTCAAATCATAATTTCAGCACCCAATGACTCCCAACAACATTTAATTAACAATAAACAACACTTTTAAAGGAAAGAAAATAATCACATGCATATCCTGTCAAAAAAAAACTTATGATAGTATTGAATCGAAAATTTGAACCCGCACCCGCACAACCACTAATATTGGGACGTTTACATACATGCACACAATTCAGATGTACTCGCATATCTTATAACTGAACCTTGTATTTATAATTATAACGGTTTGGTGTCAGGAATCTATGCGTGAGAAAGTGGATTTCACTTTTGTCAAAGAAAAAAAAATAAAACTATTTTTGATATGAAATTAAAGCTTTGAGTGCTACGTAACCATGAAAGCTTAGGTGAGATATATAAATACAGCAAAATTGTGTACTATGTATGTAAATGCCCTCAAAATTAGTTGCAGGTAAGTCAACGAAAAGTTATTTTATAATCCATCATATCAATGTTTAACCTGTGATGCTCGAACATAAGGAATCAATACACATAAATGCCAAACTACGTTTGTCAAGTAAAGAAAATTGGGAGAAATTGTTTCTCTAATGCATCTTAGGGCATGATGTGTTTATGCAGGTATAAGACCATTCTAAGCGATTTGAATGTCCTCCTAGTAATGGAATCGTTGATCAACATATGAGGCAAAGTAAATTTAACCGTAAATGCTCATAACAATACATATTTGAAATAAAGAAAAAGGCAATAGAAAGGATTTGCATATTAAGGATTGCCAATAAAATGTGTCTACAAAATGATTTGAAATAACAATGATTTAGCTGATTTAATCAAGTGTTTACACAAAAAATGGAAATTAGATTAAATCGGCAATTTGTCTTATAGTTCAAAGACTTATGCAATCTAAGACGAGTTTTAAATGTTCTGTTGAATTTTGAGATTCAAAATTTGAAATTCTGTGAGATTGTGATTAGCTCAAATCGAGTTTGAGTCGAACATGGGTTGAGTCGGGCCCGCATCCTGCTAAAAATGCGCATTGATTTCCACGCTATTGGTGCGCGCGCGTAGCCTTAGCAATACAGGTGTCTTTTCTAGCTAAAGTTGACGTTCCGGACGCGTCGGTGCGGTCCGTTTCATCATCCAGGGTCGTCCGGACAAATTCGCTGGCGGTCGGGCTAAAAAAATGTCAACCTCGTGTGTGGTTTAGCGAGTGCGTGAATTGCGGCGTTCGCGAGTATTCGAGTCATGGCGGGTTCACCTATGGCCGTCTGATCCTATCGGAACTCATTTTCGGCCCTCTGCATGTTAGTCATTAGCTCTTGCAACTAAGGGTCGAGTGATTGGGACTACTCAAGCGAGGTCTGCACAGAAATGAGTCAAGATGTGGCTCGAAGTTCTATGGGAGGTGGGCTCCATTACTAGTTCGCTTGGATGGTCAATAAGGAACTTCTAAAGCTAGATCCTAGGTTCTAAGAGTAGGAGACTAAGACCTCACTAAAAATGAGGTCAACACCTAGCAAAAGATGTAGAGCAACACGTCAGACAGTGCAAGATTTGTCATATGACAAAAATCAGGAGCAGAATGCACGGTTCTACACCCCCACGGACTTTATGGTGGAACTTCTGTGGACACAGTCGAAAAGGATTCATTCATGATCATGGTGGATCGATTCTCTAAGATGATACAATTCGTACGATACCTAGGACACTGGATACCTCGTATGTCGTTGACTTGTATTTCATAGAAATTGTGAAACTGCACAGAATGCCCAGGATCATCACGTCAAACATGGATGTCAAATTTCTGAGCCACTTATAGAGAACTCTGTGGGAAAAACCAGGCACCAATCTCCAACTCAATTTTACAGCTCACCCACACACAGACGACCAAACAGATGCAGTAAACATGAGCCTTGACAATTTGCTAAGATGCTTTGTTGAAAAGAATCTCAAGCAGTGGCACTTGATTCTAGGTTAGGCCGAGTTTGCGAACAACATACTGTGATTCAAACTACGGGTCACACCCCATTTGAGATCATGTATTGGTGCAATTCGCTCACCCCACTTGAATTAGTAACACTTCTGCCGACGTCGGAGATTAGTTAGGATGCTGAGAAACAGATGAATGAGATTTAAAATTTTCACGAAGAAGTCGGTAAAGAAATCACCAAGCAGAATCGCAAGTACCAGTCACAGGAGAACAAGACAAGGAAAAAGGTGACCTTTAAAGAACGAGATCTAGTGTAGATCAAACTGAAGAAAGAGAGAATCCAAATAGGAACATTAGGAAAACTCAAAACCATAGTAGATGAACATTTCAGAAAATAAAAGCTGAATGATAATGCCAACAAGATCGACCTAACAGAAGACTACAATATTATGGCCACGTTCAATGTCACAAACTTGACACAGTACTACAAAGACCCAAAAGCTCGACAAAAGAATTTGAAGCTCCCTCAACCCTGGGAGACTGACGGTCTGCTGAAACGACCAGGCCAACCAGTTCAGCTGAGGGCTCAGTTCAACCCCTATTGGACTGTTCAGTAATTCAAAGGGCGGAAACTACCGCCCCCTTTTCCCCTTCTTTATTTCTTTTTTCTTTCCTTTTGATCTATATATGTGTTTTTTGAGTTCTTTAGGGTTCAATTTTGTATTTCCTGATTCCAGAGCTCCTGCCGCCAGACATCTCTTTCCTTATTAAGGCTATATCCGAGGACAAGTGATGCTCCAGTTATATCCTTCTCAAAGGTAGTGATTATCTCATCAATCCCTTACAGTCCAACACCTGTCTAGTTGTCTCCCAACATCCCTACACCTTCCATGTTGTTGCACAATGTCCTTACATCATCCTTGTTGTCGACCAGCCTCTCCTGCACCCATCCAATTGTTGCTTAGCATCCCGACAACCTTCCCATGACTAGCCAGCCTCTCCCTCAACCATCCAGGCGCCGCTCAGTGTCCTTGCATCCCGCAAATTGCCGACCCGCCTTTAATGCACCCTTCTAGTTGCCACCCTACTCTCCCTCTTCCTTTCATGTTGTCGTCCTTACTTCCTTACTTGTTCCCGCTTGTTGCCCAACCTCCTAGTACCCCCTCCTGTTGCCACCCCTTGCATATCCTCAACCTAATTGTGACCTTAGCATCACATCCCATTCCTACCTGCTAGCCAGTCGGAAGTCATCCTCATCACTCTCGCCAAAGAGCCCCGGTTGTAGACGTGTCATTTATTTCCAATTTTATAAACGCTTTTGTTTCTTTCTAAATTTCAGCAATAATAATTGTATTTTCTTACTTTCGGATTATTTCTTGTATCAATGTTGTTCCAACTACCCAAAACCATTCCTGTACCACCTTGTTGTTGTTACATTCAGTGGAACCACTTCCCTGCAGACTAGCAGTTGTTCCCACCATCCAAAACCGCCACTAGCCGATGTTTCTTCTTTATTTAGCCAACTTACCCTCTTGCGGCTATCCAGGACAGCAAGTACCTACTACTTTCTTGTTGTCCCGCACCTCTGCTCCACTTAACCGCTTTGCCGCCACTTGTCAAAGCCCTTACAGTCACCATCTACACCCTATAATCACCTTAGTGTTGTATGTGTCGTATTGCTCGTTATTTCCCATTCTCATGTGTGTTTGTAACCGCCTATTAGCTTTTTCAGCAATAATATTTGCTTTCATATTATAATTTGAGTTAACCCCGATATCATTATGTATCAAAATTAGCCTAACACTAATCCTATCCTAGGGTTCCTAGTATCAACATCTATCATGTCTTATCTTCACAAAATTTTTCTTTTCTACCCTACATTACTCCTACACACTGCTTTTCACCTACCCACTCCCAAACCCTAATCATGTCACCGTGGAGGCAATTTTCAAAGCCTGATCAAGGGTTTTCCTTGAAAGAGTTACAATGACAGCTCCACTGAGTGCTACAACGGCTCAATGATATTGAGAAAATGACCCATGGAGAGTTTTCGATAGCGAGATCCGAAAAGGAAGGAGGAATACCTGAATCCCTTCCGTAGCGATGATTTCAATAGAGAAGAAAACGAACCACAATGCTTTAGGATACAGTATCATAGGAGATCGAGAGATAAAGTGTCTATTAAATGATGTAGAAATGAAGTGTCTATTAGAGGATATATAGATGAAATGTATGTTGGAATACAGAGGTAAAGTGTTTGTCGAAGAATATAGACACAAGAGTAAAAGTGGACATACCGGATTTTGAGGGGAGAATGAATCTAAATAATTTCATAGAGTGGTTGCAGACAGTCGAGATGGTCTTTGAATACAAGGTGTCAAATTACCGGACAGTCCAAGCACAGAGCACCTCATTGTGGGGGAGAGCCTGAAGAGGGAAAGAATTAAAGAAGGACGAAGTAAGATTACTCTTTGGAAGAAGATGAAGAGAACATTGCAGTGAATGTACCTACCCTCACACTACTGTCAGAATCTTTGCTTAAGGCTCCACTATCTACAACAGAGAAACTTATCGGTGGAAGAGTATACATCAGAGTTTATGCATCTTGAGTTGAAATGTGAGCTGACGAAGTCAAAGGAGCACGCGATAACCAGGTATTTAGGAGGCCTAAAGCCCTCTAACGGCAAAGTAGAACAGCTACAGTTTTACTGGTCTTTGAGTGACATTCAGATATTAGCAATAAACGTGGAGAGATAACACTAGTAGAGCAGGTATACATCGTCATCAGGCAGTCACCCATAGTTGAAGATATCAATAGGATCATACATAAGAATGTTGAGAAATCAAGTCAGAAAAATGATAGAGCTACCCAGGGTTAGATGAAGTCTAAGAAAAGCAGCGCCCCCACAACTCTCCAAGTCAGGAAATGCTTCATATGTTATGGTTTTCGACACATCACTTTTAGTTGTCTGATGAGCTGAGTTGTGTCATTCATCGGACAAGGTGCAGTGGAGGAAATGAGTGACGAAGAGGAAATTAAAGAATAGGGTCAAGAGCGTCAGCTTCCATCAGCTGAGGGTGAGATGCTGGTGGTTCAACAGGTCCTTCAGGCTAAGGCTATAAGGGAGCAGCAGTGGTTTCGCCACAATACATTCTACACCCATTGCACTACTAAGAGAAAGATATAGTCTCATCATTGATAAAGAAAGTAGCAAGAATGTGTCATTTATACATATGATACACAATTTAAATCTCATGACTCAAAGGCACTCCCAGTTATACCCGCCATGCTGCCACCTGTACAAGCCCTTACAGCCTCCCCACCACCCTACAACCACCCTAGCAATGTGTGTGTCGTGTTGCTTGTTGTTTTTTCCAGTTTTCGTATATGGTTGTAACGTCTATTGGCTTTTTCAATAATAATTATTGCTTTTCTTATTGTGGTTTAGATTAATTCTGGTATCAAAGAAGGGTAGCAACAATTCATCAAGTTAAGAAGAACCGCCTCAAGTTTGGGGCAAAGTTTCATTAAGAATTGATTGTTTTTGCTTTCTTCATGAACTTCTCTTATTGCTAGAATAGATTCGTAAGGTATGTTTGAATATATTATATCAACTACTTTTATCATAAGTTTTGAAGCCAGAAAAATTAATACTAAGTTGAGAGGACTCCATCAAAGTAATTCAATCTAATATTCTAATTGACAACGCTTAATTGCAATACCTTGATTGTCAACTTTTCATAAATATTCCCACATATCTTTAGTCATTTTATATGCATCAAATTGAGAATAATTGTAAGATTAAAAGATCTGAAGATCCAAATCATATCGTTGTCGGTCAACATTTTGATAATTTAAATTTAATTTAATAAAAAAAGGTATGTAATTTTTTTAATTTTAAAAATATTGGTGTTTTAATTTTTTAGAAAATAAGACCGAGTGATCTCATTAGTTTAGTAATTTGTATAATCATGTCTGATATCGCGAATACTACACATTCCCGAAAGATGTGTATACCTCAACAATAAATCAAATCCTGCAAAACAGGAAATTTGTGACATTTGTTTGGTCTGCAAACATTTTATGTGTGACGGACAAGTTCCCCTGTCTAATATAAAGATTAGGTAGGATTTATTTTACCTGGGTTTCAAGTTCTTTATAGAGGCAAACCCCTACAGTTAATTACATCTCAACTGACTGAGATCACTTGAGAAAACTCTCGATAATGATCAGAGATATTAGTCTTCAGGAATTCAAGGTTTAGGTTTTCATGGTAGAACATGTAAGATCAAGTGGGAGTGATTCAAGTTGGAACAGTTATTTTCAGGAGTCGAATGAAGGAAACGGTAGGGAACGTCACAGATCTTAAGGAGGACCCTCAGTGACTTCCCAAACTATCCTACTGGAGGCTGCGTTTTGGAAACGGTGTTATTTAATTTTAATCCTGCCAATTTAATTTTTTGAGACTTATATTTGCATGATATCTGATTATGCAAATAGCCCACAGAGATAGAAGGGTTTACGTCGTACCTGACGAAAACCTCAAAACCTAAGGCGTGTTAGGACTTACGTTGCGAAATATTGTTGCATAAGAGCCTAAAAATAAGTTGAGGATTTACGCCGTGCTAGACGGACTATCTCGAAGTCCTATGGCTTGTTTAAACTAAGGAACAGACTCATTTGCTCTCTTGAAGATGTCCTTCTGTAGACCTTCGTCGTGCTGCCCACGACATATGTTGCAAGCTCCTTATTGAAGTAGCAGTCTTAAGATCTAAGGATCAAAAGGTTTTATCAAGTATGTTTCAATGTTTTGGGTTTTGTTGTTGTTATTGTTGTTTTGATTTTGCATGTAAAGTAAATAAGTTCATGAAAAGAAATATTGTGAAGTAAATAAAGAAATTACAATGCATATTTGGGCTTCTGCTGCCGCTGCATGATTAGTTCATAAAACATAATATGATTTGCAAGAAATTTAAATAAATTGCAGGAAAAAAAATAGAAATTATTGTGTAAAAAACAATAAAATGAGTCGCAACATGAACAGGCAAAGCAAAATCCGTGATCACATATGGAAGACCAAGACTAGGTACAAGACATCGGTAAAGATGGGGGCTCGGAGCTGGACTGTGTGTTTCCCGACCTTGTACAAGAGCTACTACCCAACAATTTACGGAGGGCTGTCCTTAACTTCGATACAAATGACTAATCATGGACCTTTATAAGTTTTCATAAAAAACATTTGATTTTCATACAAAAGTTGTTGTTTAAGTTTTTTATGCAGAATTCTTTTTAACAAGAAAAAAAGATTTTATTTTATTTTTGTAAATATTTTGTAAAATAGTGCAGTTCACAGGCTAGTCGCTCTAATCGAGATAGGACTACTGACAGCCTAAGAGCGTCGGTGGCAATAATCTCACCAAGGGTCAGCGAATTGAGAACATACCCTCATAGAGATCTTTAAATCTTCCTGAATTATAGATAATCCCTTATGAGATTTTTTTTGAAACAAACCAACATTAGTTCATCTAGCAGCGCCTTGGAGATCCTCAAGAGATCTTTAAAAAGAAAAATTGACGACTGCTTTAGCTCATTGGTTCTGATACATAAAATATAGCATAAAATTACTAAGTTTTATTCCATCCTCGACCCACATTTATACAAACCAAGGAGATGGCATTCATAAAAAAACAGATTAATGAGGTGGCATACAAGGAGCCGACTTATCTATTATTCAGGAAGTTTGATTTCATTAGCACGAATCTGTGATGGCATATAAGGAGCTGATCTAACCATAATTCATGGAGATAATTTTTTAGTTACTTATAAAGGTTGATAGCTTACTCATTGTTCATTTATACGTAATTTGGAAAACGCAAGCCAAACAAATTGCTCTATGTTTATTCCAGTTAAACGGTTGTCAGTATTCCTTAAGCCACAAACTTCTGGCTTAAGAAAGCCCAGTAGCATATCCTACAAACAAACAAAATATTAATACTTACATGAAAATATGCCCCAAATTTTCTGGCTTAAGTACAAAGTTTACGACTACAGGTATCATTGTTCCAACCAACCGAATTCTCCCAAGAACTATTTTATTCCATAAATAGAAGTGCTTTATTTAAGAGCAGCAAAGTTATGGGAACAAATCCTGGCTGATTGTTGAAAAACTCCAGGTAAATATATGCCACTTCCACAATGCTTCTTAAATGTCCTTCCAGCCATAAAAGTATTGCATAAAGCTGAATAGATTAAGCACATGTAGCACCGACACTTCTAAAAATGTGATGTACTCATGTCGGACATGTATTAGACGCCGACACGCCTCCATACTTCTCCGACATTACAAAATATATGTTTGAACTTTTTTTAGGCCCGAACACATCCGAGGACACACCTCAACACCGCATCAGACGATAGTTTAACACGCTTTCGAGAAAATGAGAAACGGAAATTAGAAAATTATAAATATAAGTATAGCTTTAGTTATTCCTGGTAATCAAAACCGCCCCATTTCTCATCATGTTGAAGACACCTCTAGCATCCGGGCATTAGTAATTTCTTCTTTGTAATCATAGGATTTTTTAAATTTTAATAGATAAGTTGGATTATAAGCTCGATAAATTCTTTTGAAACGTATTATATCTAATTTTAAAAATTCATTTTCATAAATATAAGGTTTTATAATATAAATTAAATTTGTGAATTTAAATTTTATTCATGCATGATTTGTGTTGTGTTATTTTTAATAAAAACTAATGAAAAAATATATTTTTTATATTAATAATTAATAAAATATAAAAAAGTCTCTACGACATATCGTGTCCTATATTTTCAACAATGTTGTGTTCTCATATCGTGTCATGTCCATGCTCCCGTGTTTGTGTCAATGCTTCATAGGATTAAGCCAACATTTCAATATTTCAAACTAATCAATGAATTTCTAAGATAACTAAAAGACTAACTGAGGGAAAAAAATCATGAATGATCTTGAAATTTCAAGTTTCAACCCATGTAATCCTTCTAAAGTTATTGCAGTAATAGCAATCATTTTACGATGGAATGAAGAAAGGGTACAACAACAAGCCTTTATCCCACTAAATGGGGTCAGCCACATGAATCATGTTTTTTCATTGTGTCCTATTGAGAGTGATATTTTTATTTTATTCTAATAGATTAAGAATATTTTTTATACAATATGCTTAAGTCTTTCTAGGTCTACTTTTGCCTTTCTTCACATAACTCAAATCTAAAATATCTAATTTCCTAACTAGATCATCAGATGGTCGACGTTTAATGTGATCAAACCATCTAAGACGACTCTCTCTAATATTGTCTATCATTGGAGCTACACCAATCCTTTCACGAATACATTCGTTTCGCATTTTGTCTCTAAGTGTCAAGCCACTCATCCACCCAAGCAATCTCATCTCAGCAACACTTAATTTTATGTTTCTCTTCTAAAGGCCAACATTCTACGACATAAAGCATTGCATGTCTCACCACCATCTCATAAAATTTCTCTTTTAAATCTAAGCGGTACTTTTCTATCACACAATAGGCCTGATGCATTCCTCCACTTCAACATAACAACTTAAATTCTAGTAATAACATCCCTTCTATATCACCATCACTTTGAACAATGGATCTGAGATATCTAAAACTTCACACCTTTGTGACAAATAAATTCACAAAAATAGATATTACAAGAAATAACCTGTAAAACATGAGCCGCATATTTTTGAGCTGCGGCACCTTGCTCAGCAGATATCCGTGCATCTTCGGCAACCTTCTGTTCTTGTTCCATCCTCATCAAGACCTGCACAAGGAACAGGTAGATAAGTTATAAATAAAACAGATTAAAGATATCTTTATGAACTACCAGTAAGGAAGGAAAGAAGACACAAAAAATAGTAACAAGACCTGAATCATGACACGCTCCCGTTCCTGCTTGTCACTAAGAACCTGATGCAGCTCAGACACCTCTTTCTCCAAGTATTCAACCTATTAATTAAATATATGCACCGAAGGTCATGGAACTTAAGATTTAAAACATATACAAACTTTCTTACATTTAAAGCTGATAATTTTGTTTGAATCTCGAACCCCGCTTATAAATCACTTGAATGTTACTTAAAATCAAATGCGATTTGTTTTAACTCAAGGAGAACTTCATCAAAATTAATTCGATTCAACTTCAAATCAGCACAGTACATGTACAAATATACATGCATATGTTTCTTCACAAATACCTAATACATACATACATATACTATAAACATTAAAATATTTAAATAGATTAATATTTCATGCATAGATAATAATGCTATACAAAAATTTAATAGAAAATATTAAGAGTACTATAAAGGAATTTCTAAGATTTTTTTTAATTATAAGCTTGGTCCAGAGCTGTTGAAATTTCAACTCAAAATCCATTATTTTCAACTCATTAAAACTTAACTTGAGCCAAAATTGAAATTTTAGAACTTAAGCCATGGCCAGCTAGCTTCAATTAACTATCTGCCTTTAATATCGGAGTTAATTGAAACGAAAATAGATAAATAAGTATTATTACTGAAAAAGCCAAATAGACGGTTACAACAAAACACAAACTGAAATGGCAAATAACAATACCACGACACGACACGTTGTTAGAGTGGATCTCGAGTGGTGGTGGTGGCTGTGAGGGGCTTGGAAAAAAGGCGGCAGGCGGCAAGGTAGGGATGGTGCGAGACAGCGGGAAAATAGTGGCAATACAGTGAAAGGGGATGGAAATATCGGTTGATGAGATTGGGACAGAAAGGACAGCAAGTGTGCTGGCAAGCAGAGCAGAAAGTTGCATTGGGAAAGGCTGGAACAGCCAAAGGCCCTTAAGAAAACAGCAGGTTTGCTGTTTTTGAAATGAGGCAGCAAGGGGAAAGGGGCCGCGGCCACGAGGCAGCAAGCTGGACTGATGGAAACAGGTGACCGGAGGCTGAACTGCAGGATTAACAGCAAAGATTGTCTTCTCGGGCAGCTGCAGCAGCGAAGGAAGATGGCAGCAACAAAAGAGGCGAAGCGGGGGAGTACAGCATAGCAAGGGGTGGCTGTCCGAGCAGTGGCGGCAAGCAAGAAGGACTGAAATTGGAAAACTGTAGAGAAAAACAGCAAACAAGTACTGTTGAGTGGCAGCTGCGGCGATTGAGGACGAACAGGAACGTCATGGGGAAAATGCAAAAGGAGATGAGAAAGAAAATCACCACCTCGGAAAAGAGATACAGCCGCAGCACCACTGAAACCTTCGGAAACAACCATCAAAGGGAAAAAAGAAACACTGGCGGCAATCTCAAACGAACTCATGCAAAACCTAACCCTAGACTCCTACAAAATAAATATATAAAAATAGGATAACTAGGAGTGGTCCAAAAAAACGGGCCGACTCCACTCTCGTGCAAAAACCTTGACCCGCTCAGTCCACGCAAGCAGGCAGCATTCCGCGGGACACGATACTCACGGTACAATAACAAGGCTTGTAATATTGTAGTAGAAGTCACACAAATGTCTCGTCGGCAACTCCCATCAGTCTCCCGAGGGTGGGCGAGCTTGGACCTCGTCTATTGAAGTTTTTGTCTCCTCATAGTTGTCAAGTCGACCTAGTTGAAGGAATTTGAAATGTTGCAAGCTCTCAGTAAGTCAATCATGTAGGTTTTATCATTCCAAAGTACATCCTGATAGAATAAATATATATCAATTTTTACCATAGCACGAGCCCAATTCCAAGCATGTAAATCTACAATCTGCTTCTACCACTCCTTGTACTCGGCTAGATGCATCTGATAAACAAGTCTGTCAGATGAATCAACTCTGCAATGACATCTATAGCATTTCGGATAACATTGAAATGTAACCACTCAAGGGAGGTCTCTTCTTCTTCTCTAAAAGAACCAGGATCCCAATGCAGGGTAATTTTTCCCCAAAAATCCTAAAGTGATATCCAACATTGTGGTTCATCCATCCCGTTTGATCATTTGTCAGTGGGTATACAGTTAAACTGTCGGTGAGTATATCGTTAATTGATTTTAACAACTAAAGAAATCAATAGTTTTCTATAAGTGGTGCAACGAAAACTTACCTCTGACAAGTTAGACCGCTCTCAATAGGGGCAACCCAGGAAGTAGCTTATATATTTGAAAAAGTCAGAATTTCTTTAATATGGAGTTGCCTTATCTCTGATGTCAGTTCCTCAAACTCAAGATTGTCAAGGACAACCACTGTTAATTCGATTGAAGTCTCTCATGGGCTCAGTCGGACCTATGTCAATATTTCCCTCATCAGTTGGATGCTTGTACTCCACTTTTGTGTCTTCACCTTCGTCAGTGTTTACTATATCATTACTCATTTCTTCAAAAGCTTCTTTCTTACAGAAATAGATTGTACCATTGTTTGGGCAATCTGTTGCACTGTGCCCAAAACCGTGACACTTAATGCACTTTCTGGTTGGGACTGATTTACGAATGTTGGTTGGTTTCACCTGTTCTTCGGAATAAATGGTTTCACCTGTTCTCTCCACTTTTGAAGTTGGGATCGGAACATACGAACTGTAATGAACTGGTAGGTAGTGGCTTTGCATCTCTCATTTCATCTTATATATCAGATAATGATCTTTTCTTTTCCCTCATGTTGGCGTGGGTGCTTCAATTTTTCTCACCAAAACAATACACTCTTCTTTAATTTGCTGGCAACATNAATAAAAAGAACCAAAATTTGCTCATTTGGAGGTGGTAAGAAGCACAAGCTTCCACAACATGCACACAAAAAACTTCATAAAATTTAGCATAGTCACATATAAAAACAAAAATCAAGCTGCCTGAGAAACAATTTTGCTCTGCATCCCATTGCTTTCACTTTTTCAAAATTCCGAAAACAACTATTAAGTTCATGTCCAAGGCTAATTAGTCGCACACGTACATATTTCCTGCAAGCACTTTGAGGTATTCACACCTTAATTAGTGGCCCTATTCTGTCATTAGACTAGAACATAGAAACCTAACGAAATCTTGTAGAAGAACCTTGCCCAACCCATGTGAGATATCGTCCAACTATGATGCGTGATTTGGTGTCACACCACACAGAAGTTGGCGAACTATCCCATGTGAACCCAAAGAGGGTATCCTAAAGAGGACAAAGAGTGATCAACAAGGCAAAGGCCCGAATAATTCAAAAAAAGTTTCTAGGAAGGTAGCTATTAGGAGAAAAGCAGGTAAAAATAAACTAAATCTCATATCAGAAAAAGAGGAGGACAGTTTTTTGGGCTATACAAGTAAAAGGTTAAATCAAAATATGAGTCACTTTTGCGGTGCTTTCTTGGGAATTCCATGATGGAGCACTCCAAGAATTGGTGATCTTCTAAGAAGTTACACCAAGAAGGATAAAACTATGATAGCCATCCTAACATGATTGGGCTAGGCAAAGAGAACAATACCTGATATAGCGTAAGCTAGGCCATTATTATAATTTGCATATAATGAATAAACCTTATTAATTGATTGGGAGAAAAAAAGAGAATAACACAAAATTTGGGATCAAGGTTAAACATAGTGATGTTATTCACTCAGGAAAAATATCAAACTAACCTAAATTACGACTTTATTCTTCATGAGATAAATTAATTTTAGTTTAACCAACTTTTTTTTTAAAGGATTTGATGGCTTTGTGCCATACTGAAGAATTTGGGAGAAAGAGACCATATATTTATTCTAAACCCCAAATCTACCTAAGACCTAGCCTATGACACTATTTATGAGTTGTCCAAGAGATTGTCTTGCTGATTTGCCCCATAGGCAAGATGACCCAAAAAGTTTAACTTTAATTAAATGACCTTGACAACTTTGTGTCGGTCCAATATATTTGAGAGAGATGGGGCATGCATCCATTAGAATTCCTAAATCTAAGTAGGATTGGGCTTGCTAACTTTATTTTGTGAGTTGCCTAAATAGTTAGATCTCAAAACCTTGCCCTTTAATAAAGAAGGACTGAAAGTTTAATTTTAATTTGGTGAGCTTAATAGCATTGTGCCAGGCGGATGATCTCAGTTAAAGTGGGGCGGAGCATATGTCCATTGAAAAGCCTGAAGTATACTGACTTGCTTTTTTTAGTTAATATGAGATCAAATTTGATAGTTTCATTTATTGAAGACAAATCAACATAGACGTTATGATGAGAACACTTCATTAGTTCAAGGCTTATGAGCTTCCATCACGGGAAAGGAGGCCCAAATTGCAACATTCAGGGCCCTTTGAATGACTGGAGTCCAACGAGTTTGAACTTGGGTAGTCAACCTGTAAGCCAAATTGATCGAGTCAAAATTACTTATTTGAGTTGAGTCATATAATTGATGCATTTTATAACATGTATTGTGCATTCACTTCTTTTTAAATGAATTCGCATGAATCTAGACACACTAGCAATTTATGACATCTTTATGCAAATGTGTCTTTTTGTTTGTTTTTCTTAACATTCTTGTAAATTTAATTTTTTATAATTTTGATATTTTTTTGTTAGCATGTGAGTACCATTGTATGTAGCTACAAAATACAGGACTTAGTCTAAATTGGCGGATGAATCTCTCGTAAGGAAAAATGATTTCATGAGCGTGCATGGCAGCATTTTTTTTTTTTTTTGCACTCATTTTATGTAATATTATTAATTCTTCTATACTCTCTGTTCACAAGCATTTCGGTGATCATCATGTTCTATGATAAGAATGTCAAAATTATAACATAGATTGCATTCCTCAAGGATTTTGGGTAGGAGCGAACAGAAGGAGAAAAAGATGGGAGTTTCGGGTCTCTATAGGTCATGCTACCGTTGTTGCCTTCCTAGCTAGCTCCAATGGCGAATGTATTGCACGGGTTCAGTCACAAAGGCGATGGTTTCGAGCGAACAGAGAGAGAGAGGAAGATAGGGAGAAGAGAGATCATTAGGAGATAAGGAAGAGGAGAGGTTGAGTTCGATGTCCTAGCCCGTGCTCTCAGCCCTCTCTATATAGCCATGGGAGGCAGTAACCGGGCAAAGAAAAAGGAGGCAAGTTCGAGCGGGAGAAGAAAAAAGGAAAGGTCGGAGTTTGGTGAGTCGGCATCGCTCAAGGAAATAAATTGTGCGAGAAGAAAATAAAGTAAGAAAAAAAAAATTTCTGGATCTTACAATTACTACGGTAGAACATGAATCTACTCAAGTCATATGATATTCTTTTATTATATTCTTTGATTTGATAAAGAAGTACAGTACTTTAAAAAGAGAAGGTTTGTTTGCATCATTAAGGAATTATATACTTTAATTAATTATACAATCTTATCTGTAGTTTCATCCAAAATGAAACAATTTCCCCTTGCATATGATGGCATTTTATTAACCAGAATATATGCAGTAATTGGACACGAGTGCATTCAACATCACTAATTGGGGATATAAAAGTCATAACTTCTGAAAAAAAGATGAACTATGTGGGATTCATTTGAAGAGAGCTCCTACAACGAAATGCAACCAATTCATAATATTTGTGTATTTTCAAAGATGAATGGTTTAAGTTATGCAGGAAAATGCTCAGTAAGGTTGCTTTTATGATGTTAATTAAAAAAATAACTGTTTCCAGTTCCGCAAAGTATGAGCCTCTGCTCACACCACTTGCATAAGATGATTTTAGGTCTCAATGTCTAGGTGTTTCTTTACTCACATAATGAGATACATAAATTAATTCAACTAGTCGACATGGCTGGTAATGCATGATAGCATGCACGCACAATAAACAGATTGATTCATCACGCAAGCAAAAAATGATGCAAGTAGCATCCATTCATGCACATATATAAACAAATATGGACATAAAAGGTGAGAGAGTATAACACTAGAACGGACCAACCTGAGAGATGCGGATCTTTTTTCCTTCAATAACCTGAACACCTCAGCCTTCAGCCACTTTACCTAGTAAAAAGTTCTTCTATTAAATTTAGTAAAAAACATAACAGTAGCAACCATGGCTAGGCATGTCAAAATTATAATATCTTTCAATAATGGTTTAAGAAGGTAGTGAAGCATTTCAACCGAAAAAAAATGTATAAAATGTAAGGCTATAGTACATCAGTAGTTCCTATTAATGAAAAAGTAATACAGGCTTAAGTCCGTCGAGAACTATTTTCAACATTAATAGCACCTAAGTAGTAAAAACAATGTTAATTAACAAACTAGTTATTTCTACTCGTCTCAACGAAAGCTATCGCGGCAGTATATCCAAATGTTGCTAAATTGATGCTGAAAACAGGATTTAAAAAATGTCGTAAAGCAAAACCATGTGCTACTTTCTCACTTCAAGTGAGGACACAGTATTGCTTGCCCACAACCTACGCAAGTGACTACCAAAAGTTAGTAAAAGCGGGCTTCTGTGGATAATTAATCACATATGCTTGCCCGATATTACGCCACATACTCAGCTATGAATTTCATTTGGACAGAGAGGAATACATGAGAACAGGTTTTTCATCGGACATATTAAAATAAAATAGTCAATATTAATAAGAAAGCTTTTTCTTTGTTCATATGCTTAAGGCTGGTCATTAATTTATAATATATCATAAATCTCGTCGAAACTGTTTTTTTTTAATCAAAAGTAATTATTGCCAAAAGATTAAGAGATTGTGCTCTATGATTTTTTCCATTGCTTATTAGTTCTACAACTTCTGAAAGAGATAGATGATCCACTACAGCACATGAGGAAGAGCGTTTAATTATTGGAGGTGATTTAAATGAAATATATGTTCGAACAGATTGTAATATGAGAAGATTCTTAACAATTATAAAATAAAAAAAGAAATACAGTGATAGAAGATATGCTTAATTTCACATTTGTAAAAGCGAACTCATACTTTATTAAATACTTAGGTAACTCCCAAAGTGCAGCCTCGAATAAAAGGGCTTCCTACTAAGGGATTACTTGGTTTGGAGTATTTTGAGAATAGAGTAAATGAAATGCAAGGGTTTTAACATTTAAGTACATTGGATGGATGAAAAATAAATTTAAATTAATTTTGTTGATATATTTAAAATTCTTCTTTTCATTCATCTTGATTACATTTGGAATTTGCCCAGATCAGGCAAATTCCACATACATCACATCGTAAGAAGCCGAGAACATCTCTTTCTGCAATAACAGCGAGCACGCTTAGATAATTTGGTATCTCGTGGCATGTCAACTAGCTTTGCGGCATCATACTTATGACCATAACACTACAACCTAATAATGCATACAATTAAGGCTTCTGATATAAATGGGATGTGTATTGAGATTTGGAAAGTGGTACAGGATATTATAGTGGTTAAGTTAATAAATCTTTACAATAAAATTTTGGGGACTAAGAAAATGCCAAATGACTGAAAAATATTTTAGTGCCGATATTAAAGTATTGGATACAATCAAAATTTTGCTTACTAAGAAATGATTAAACTTTCTAATCATTGAATGAATCTACAAGAAAGAAGAATGGAGCATAGTCTTAAAATATTTATATCAATTTCAAACAATCAATTTAGGGTGTGTGTTCGGGGCAGCTTATTTGTTGCGGCGCGACACGAAAATGCACTTTGGTATATGTTTGGTTTCTCCGGTGAGGGTGAGTTTATGTAAACATACCCGAGATTTGCAGCATCATACTTGTGACCATCACATGACAACCTAATCATGCATACAATTAAGTCTTCTAATATAAATGAGATGTGTCCTGAGATTTGGAAGAAATATAGGGCATTTAAGAAAATGTCAAATGATTGAAAATATTTTAGTACCAATATTAAAGAATAATGGGTACAATCAAAATTTTGCTTACTAAAAAGTAATTAATAATCATTAAATGATTCTACAAGAAAGAAGAAGGAGCATACTTAAAAAATTTATATCAATTCCAAACAATCAATTTGCGTGTATTCGAGCCCGCTTATTTGCTGCGTCGCGGCACGAAAATGCACTTTGGTGTGTGTTTGGTTTATGCGGCGTAGTTGACTTTATTTAAAAGCAATTGAGGTTATGTGATGTCGTCTACGACCCGCATTTCGTATTTTTGTTCCTTCGATATTACCAGGCTGCCCCGCATCGCGTATCTATTCGAGTGATCCTCCTTCGGTTTGCTGCCTAGGATTTTTCCTTCTTTACTTTCCTTTGTTAGCACCTTCTATTCTTTGAATTTAAAGGTTTTTCTCAGTGGTTTGTGGTCTCTATCTCAGTGGCTTTGTTTTTTACGGTTCGTGGTTTGTAAAGACACCTTATTGCTTTCGATTCATTTTTCTATGAAGTTATTTTGAGAATTTACTATATAGGAAAAATGACATTTGTTTATTCAGTGATGGCCTTTGTTTTCTCAGAAAAATCGTCTAGAGAATTTTTTCTTTATGACTTTGATCTATGTGGTTTGTTGTTTCTGTGTCGGTGGGGTTGCTCTTTGTGATTTGCTCTCTATGCGGGTGGGTTGCTCATTACGGTTTTCTCTCTGTCTCGGGTGGGTTGCTCTCTGTCTCATTTGCGTTGCTCTATATAAGCTCATTGAATTTTGGTGAATAACTGTGGCTTGTTGTTTAATGAATGGGAGGAACCTAATTTATGTGTTTGATGAATCTAATTTGGTGAGTTGCTCATTGTTGTTTACGGCCTCTGTCTGTGATCAATGAATTTTGGGGTTACGTGCAAAATTTTACAATGAAAGGAGAAGCTTTCATTTTTACTAAGAAACTATTTGATTAATTTTTTACTTGTAATATGAAATTATTTGATTAATTTTTTACTTGTAATAAAAGGGTGAGACTTGTAGCCTGATTTTATTAGGATTAAGTACTTGAACTTATTTATGAATTGCTAAAAAGAACTCATNAGTAAAGTTTCTTCATCTCTAAAATCTCTAACATGCACTTTATCTCACAACCTCCTATAATATTGTATCCCAAAGCATTATGGTATTGTCTTCTTTCCACTAGAACCACCCCTACGGAAGGGATATTCCTTCACCTTCCCTCTTCAGATCTCGTTGCCATACTCATAAGTGACCTCCCCCCATGTCCATTCTGCAATTTCATTGAGCTATTACAACACTCGAAGGAGTTATAGTTGTATCACTTTCTTAGTGAACTTCTAATCAGGTTTTGGCAATTGCCTCCTCAACGGTCAAATTTTCAAAGTAGAGATTTCTCATCTCTAAAATCTCAAACATACACTTAATCTCATGACCTCCTATAATAAAGTATCTCAAAGCATTATGGTCTTGTCTTCTTTTCCACTGAAATTGCCCTTACAAAAGGGATTCAGCTATTCTGTCCCCTCTCCTTTTCAGATCTCGCCGCCACGCTAGTAAGTGACCTTCCCCCATGTCCTTTCTGGAATTTCATTGAGCAGTTGTAGCACTCAATGGAGTTGTCGTTGTATATGTTTCATGGTGAACTTCTAATCAGGTTCTGACAATTGCCTCCTCAACGGTGTGATTTGATTTTGTGTGTGGATAAGTGTAAAGAGGTGGGTAGGAGTGATGTAGGGTAGGAAAGAAAATTTGGGTGGAGAAAGATTGGGTAAATGTGGATGATGAAAACTTTAGAATAGTAATAGGGTAAGAATAACTCTGATACCAAAAAATACCAAAGTTAACCCAAGTGGCAATAGGTAGTGCAAATATTATTACTGAAAAAGCAAAATAGGTGGTTACAACCAAACACACACCGAAGTAGGAAATAACAACGCCATGACACACTACTGGGGTGGATCTCGAGTGGTGGTGGCAGCCGTTAGGGGTGTCTAAAGGTGGCGGCAAGATAGGGAAGGTGCGGGACTGTGTGGAATAGTGGCAATACAGTAAAAAGGGATGTAAGTATCAATTAAGGAGACTAGAACAACAAGTGTGGTGGCAAGCAGAGCTGCGAGGTGCAGTGGGTAAGGCTCAAACAACATTAAGACAACAAGAAAATAGCAGGTTTGTTGTTTTCCGGATGCGGCGGTGAGGGGAAAGCCGTTGTGGCCACGAGGCAGCAGGCTGGCTTGATAAAAGCAAGTGGCGAGCAGATGCATTGCAAGATTAACGACAAAGATTGCTATCTCAGGCAGCTGCAGAAGTGGAGAAAGACAACAGCAACGAAGGGGGTGAAGTAGGGGCCTAAAGGACAGCAAGCGGAGGCTATCCGAGCCGGTGGCAACAACAAGGAATGGAATTGTAAAGCTTCAGTGAAAAATAGCTAATGAGTACTATTCAAGGGCGGGTGCAGCCAGCGATAAACGACGGCTAGGAGCGTCATGGGGAAGATAATCAATACCGAGAGGGATAGAGAGAGAGAGAGAGATACAACCGGAGCACCATTCAAACCCTCGAAGGGAAATGGAGAAGTTGGCGGCAATCTCGAACAAACTCAAGAAAAACCTAACCTTAGACTCCAACAGAAGTATATATATAATAATAGGATAACTAGGAGTGACCCGAGAATACCAACCAACTCCACTCTCATGCAAAAACATGGACCCGTTCGGTCAGCCCAGTAGGAGACTTTCTGAGGTCACAATACTATAATATCAAGGCTCGCGGTAATGTAGCAGAAGTCGCAAGTCTCCTGGGTAGCTCCAGTGTCAGTCCTGCTCCTATTCTTGGGCCCTTTTTTGGGTGTGGCTTTGAAGGTTGTCGCGCTCCCACAGCTTCCAATGTCTAAGCCCAAAGACTTCACAGGGCTATACTCAGAAGTTGGATTTTCGGGTTTGCAGGGGTAGGAAGGCTGCATCCTCCCCCAACATACATTTGCTGCAACCACACACAACGAGCCCTTTGCAACATAAAACAAGTTAATGTTGAAGTAAAGTATTGCTTTTTTTCCCTAGCAAATACGGAATGAACAGCTAAAATTGGTAGCATCATGAATTTCTAGTCCAGTGTCATACTTTAATTTGTACATGAAACTATAAATAAATTGTCTATTTGTTTTTAGAATGAACATGAACTAAACACACTCATCTTATTTACTTCAAAAAAATCAGAACCAAACGGGAGAACAATACAGGAAAGAAGTAAGGAAAGCAGTAGATATAGTAAAAGTATATTATTAATCAANCATGGGTGGTTATAAAAAGGAGTGAAATATGCACATGCCATCAAATTCATGCATATTTACAAATATAATAAATAATGAACAAATGAATATATGTAGATGTGTAAGTGGTACATGATTTTTTAAAACATGGGTTCAAGATGATCCACTTAATGTGATTATTATACATATGCGGGGACATTTTTCAAAATTATTTTGGCATTCTATTGAGCTTTATCAACTGTCTTTCGTGGCGTGGGTGTGTTTGATTAAACAGTCCTCTTTACACCGTAGTCGCTCACACGCAATCTGCGGTTTCGTTCTAATAAAATTTTAACAAGATCCCTTCATTGTATGTATGAAAATGCTCTGAATTGACACAATTGAAAAATATGGAGCTAGTTACATTTGAGTTTTGGAAAAAAGAGTTGTCTCGGGACATACTATTCGGATAGAATTCATATGTATATTTTCTATTATCTTGTTAGTTGTGGGCTTTCAGATGGTAGTTTATGTTTTGATGAATTAAACTTATTGTTTGTAAAAATATATGTTGATTAATTCTTTCATGGTAGTAGTGGTGATGGGTAAGACAAAAAATTTGATCGTCTACTATGTGGGATAAAGATGTGAAATTAATTTTTTGCTATCTTTGACAAAATGGAGTGGAATTGGGACATAGACCAACCACCTAATTTAACAAAGAAGGATGACAAAATATTATCAAAAAATTTAAAGAAAGCATTGGAAGTGAATATTATAGAATACAAGTGAAAAACAAATTGGATCAATTAAAAAAGATTGGAAAATATAGAAAGAGTTAAAGTGATGATCAACAAGCTTAGATTGGAATTTCATAAAGCGAACCATTGATATTTCAAAAGAAAAGTTGGTTAAGAGATTGGAGGTAAAAATTTATTAAACGTTATTCAGCTTATAGAGGAATATAATTGAGTACTATAAGAATTGCTTTATTAATCAATAAGGTAGAAACGTTCGGTTAAAGGTATGATGAAGTTATTAAAAATATGTATGATAAACACTAGATAATACTTAAAGAGATAAAAAAATGCAAACTATAATAGAATTTCATCAAGGATCAACATGAAATTCATAACTTGTAATATTGGTCATGAAGATGCTTACAAACGATATTCGAAGTGACATTTCTTGGTGTATGCCTTTTGCAAATAAAATAAAATATTTATAATGAGTGAGACATTCATTAAAATAGTAGATTCAAAATAATGGAAAAAAATGACGAGATAAAGAGTTTAGAATCAGTAGATTAAAAATTGAGTATATGATCCAAAATATTAATTGATGTGATATTAATAATAACAATAAATAATATTAAAAGATAAAATGATACCTCATAATGATAAAAGTATTTTAAATTTATTACACCAAAAATAGAAATTTATATCAGTATATAACTTTTAGAGTTTAGGCAACGGTTAAGATAGAGAAGCATTTCTAGACTACAGGTGGTAACAGAATATTAGAAAGAACTAGAGATCAATCTATAGACACATAATTAAACCAACAATGTTGTATGTATCCAAGTGTTGTGCTGAGAAAGGAATTCTTCGATATCCAAGTAGAATTTCATAAATAAGAATATAAGTTGGAAGAGTAGTGAACCTATGAGGAATAAATTAAGGAATGATTATATTATAAAAATTATTGAAGATAAAAGGATTAAAAATAGACTAAGTGGTTTATTACGGACGATAAAAAATAAACCCTTAGCTTTGTAAAAAAAAGTAGTAATAGAAGATTAAGGACAACTATACAACTAAGAAAAACGTAGATACAGATCACTCAAAAGAATCAACAAAGAACATGTTTACATGTCAAGCGACAACCTATAGAGATGTATGAAAAATAAAGATTGATAAAACATATTGAAAATAATTGGGAGAAAAGTAAAGATTGATAAATCATATTGAAAACAATTGGGAGAAAAATAATGATGATGGATCTAGTATAAAAAACCTAACCATTTAGGGCATGCTTGCATCACTTAATCATTTTGCTATTAAGAATATAATTAGTTCATAATTTGTAACAATTCTTATTTTTACTTCTAAAAAAATCAATTAATTTTTAAAAATGCTAAAAATAACTTTTAACAAAACATGAACTATCAAGCATCCTATGTCAAGGACACCACAGCCACTATCGCTACTACCACCAACGCTACCATCGTCGTCGTCATCACCGTCGTCATCACCGTCGTCGTCGTCGTCGCCACAAACCACATCGTCGTTGCTATCATAAACGCAGGTCACTCTGGTTGCCCAACCGCCGCTAATGCTAACCATTAACATCTCAGGTAGTCACTAGCCCGTCAACCACCAACATTGGTCACCACCATTATATATCATGGCCATCGTGACCACGATTGCTGCATAAATCAACTTATGTGATATTCATGGCCACCACCACCATCATTATGTCATGGCCACCGCCATTGCTAGATAAATTGATTTGTGTGATGTTCCATAAAAATAAAAATAAAAATAACATATATTTATATTTCATATCAAAATAAAAACAGAATAAAAATTTAAAAAAATAAATAAATAAAAAGTAATATTAAATGGCCCCTAAGATGCCCTACATCAAATTTAACACCAGCATTTAAGATTATACCACAATGTCTTAGTGAATAGGGACAATATATCGTGCGAATAAAACTATCAATGAACCAAAACGTTCAGCACGCTACTCGAGGCCCAATTCAACAAGAGCCCATTGAAGATCATTTAACTAACTAATCAAACAACATTGACCACATTTTTTATTAAAAAAATTAATAAATGAACAAGTTTGAACTACATATTGCTTGATTCATTTTACTCATGAACAATATCATTTTTTAACTCATGAATAGTCTCATTAAGAAGTTGATAAAGCTCAATAATATACACATTTAATACTCAGTAACAAATTTATTTTATATGCTATCATGTTTCATATTTTTTTCTATATTAAACTATTTTTTTAATGAACACAAGCAATTTCTTTATGCTCTTTAAAATATTTATTTAACAAATCATTCAAATTAAAATTTCATTATTTTAGCTTAAGAAATTACTTATTAACAAGCTCGACAAAACTTGTTAACTTAAAAGTTATTTGATAGTGTTGCATGTTAAGAGGCTTAATAAGGATTGTTTGGTGGGTTAATAAGTCAAGCTCAAACTAGCTCAAAAATTATAACTTAAATGAACTGAGCTTGAACACTACTATAAAAATTCAAAAAAAAAACACAATTATGAACTTCAACAAAGTTTAAGCGTAATAACTTGAGCAAGCTCCTACTCAGCTAAACTTGATTTATGTGCAACCCTAAGTGAGTAAATTTTTGCATTAGGTGAAAGGTAATCCTATAGTATTTTTAAACTGGATATATAACCTAAAATGTATTCTTTGAGCATTACAGCATATCTGTTTTTTCCCATATATATATATATATATATATATATATGTATATATAT
>JXCR01134254.1:1214-28028 GCA_002079205.1 Phalaenopsis hybrid cultivar | reverse complement strand
TATATATATATATGTATATATATATATATATGTATATATATATATATATGTATATATATATATACATATTATTACTGTTACTGCGAGTGATGTGATGTTGACACCTTCAAACCTCATAGAAAACAATACTGATAGACTACTACCTACAAATGATAGTGTTCAGACTGATAATCAGGAGAGCCTCGTAGCTCCACTTCTTCAGCAAGTATCTGATGCAGAGGCAACTCAAACTTCACATATACTAGAACTTATTGTGGGTACTACGGTTGGTATTCATTCTGCTTCAGCTTTACCACCCCATCAGACTGACTCTTCGGAAGAGGAATAACGGGTCTATTCCAGGAGGAAGAAAAAGAATGGAGGCTGACTCCAGCTCGACAACATATTGGAAGATACATTGGTTACTATTGGCAATGACAATCATCTTACCAGCTTATTAGCTTGCTCCTTCCCTTGAACTAAAGGTAGAGGCAAGACCAAATTGGGTCGCTCTCTAGCCACCTGATACTATATATTTCGGCACTGTTAGGTTATTTATTTAAATATCTAATGTAATATATATATATAAGCTGCTCTGCTAGGGTTTCATCCGCAGGCGAAACCCTGGTTTGAATCTTCGGCTTTCAATCCGTGCTCGACAAGCGTACTCGACGACCTCGTCAATCTCCTCTGCGATCATCGTGCCCAGCAACACAGGGCTTCGATTTCGTTGTCGTCTCCTTTGCGCCAAGCAACGAAGCCGCGGCGTCTTCCAGCTTCTGCGGTTTTGTTGTCTCCTCCACGCCATTTTTTTGGTTCGTGTCTTCTGTCTTTTTGAGTTGCAGTTTGCTGAGACTGCCGCAGCGATTTCAACATCTGGTTCGTGTCTTCTGCGCAACTTCACCCCGACCTCTTCTGCTCGTCGTTTTTTTTCCCTCAGCCAGACTTGACAGGGCTTCTCCTTGTTGTTGTGATGGAGTTTCCTTCTTCTTTGGTGGAATCTGGCAAAGTCTCATTTGCCCACATGGTGGGTAATCCTCAGGAGGAGACAGCGGATGTCTTCCCTTCAAGTTATAAGAAGTATCATGATGGTACAGGTGACTACCCCTTTATTAAGAATGTAAGCAGAAAAAATGGGAAGAAAACGCTTTTTTCTCTGAATTAGAAATTTCAACCCTAACTGATAAATTCAAGTTTGCTCTTATTGAAAAATTTTAGTAGGGACACCCACCTATGGAAGTTATCATGAAAAATTTTGATGATCTCAAATTAACAAGAAAGTGAAAGGTGAGGCTTATAGATGGGAGACATGTATTGATTTAATCAACTGTGCATGAAGACTACAGTCAAATTTTCTCCAAAAAATAAATTAATATTGCTACTAAACCAGTAAAGCTACTCAAATGGTCTCCGAATTTTGATCTCAATCATGAACCTCCTACTGTACTGGTATGGTTTAGTCTAACTAGTCTCAAGCTTCACTTTTTTATCATCAGGTTCTTTACTCTATTGGTGTCATACTTGGGGACCCTATGAAGCTAGATCTACCCACTTTCAACTTTACCAGAGTTTCTGTGGCAAGAATACTTGTGAAAAAAGATATTACTTCACCTGATGTTACTGAAGTTTGGTTGGGCACAACTCATAATGGATATTGGCAACAAATCGTCATGGAGCATAGACCTTCTTATTGTTATCATTGTAAGATGTTTGGGCATAACATTAATAAATGTGATAAGCTTCATCCTAGTTTGAAATCTAAATATCAAGTGAATAAGGATGTATTTAAGGATATATTTGTTCCACTTGGAGAGAAAACTACCACAGGACAGGATTTGGTATCTGATTTTATTGTCACTGTGAACCCTCCCCTTGAAAATATTGATTCTGCGATCGATGAGAAACTGGATGGCCCCGCACAGCAACATACACTTTCAAACCCTATTGAAAACAGTATTGAAGGATCCCTACCTACACGGACTGATAATCAGGAGAACCTTGTAGCTCCCCATTTTCAGGAAATATCAGAGGTAGAGGCGATAACTTACCTCACATACATTTGAACCTCTTGTGGGCACAACTATTGGCAATCTTTCTATTGCAGCACTACCATCTCATCTGAATGAGCAACAATTTTTGAATGAGGAATAGCAGGTCTACACTTCCAGGGGGAAGAAGAATGGAGAACTACTTGAGCTAAGGAATCTAATGGATAATACTTTGGTTACTTTGGGCAATGGTACGCATCTCACCAATTTGTTTGTTGGTTTCCCTTCCGAGAACTAGAGGCAGATGCAAAACTAAATTGGGTCGACCCAATTGATCTTATATCTACCATCTTCTTTAGGTTTTCTATTTGTGTATGTTGTACCGTGTGGGTTGGTTTTCTATTTGGGCCCACTCATACAAGACTTGTGAAAAGAGATATTATTTTACCTGATGTTACTGAAGTCTTGTTGGGCACAACTCATAATGGATATTGGCAACAAATCGTTATGAGCATAGACCTTCTTATTGTTCACATTGTAAGATTTTTGGGCATACCCTTGATAAATGTCATAAGCTTCATTTTAATTTGAAATCTAAATATCAAGTGAATAAGGATGGATTTCAGGATATATTTGTTCCACTTGGAGAGAAAACTATCACAGGACAGGATTTGGTATCTGATTCTATTGTCATTGTGAACCCTCCCCTTGAAAATATTGTTTATGCGATCGATGAGAAGCTGGATGGCCCTGCACAGCAACATACACTTTCAAACCCTATTGAAAACAGTACTGAAGGACCCCTACCTACACGGGCTGATAATCAGGAGAACCTTGCAGCTCCCCATTTTCAGGAAATATCAGGGGTAGAGGCGACAACTCTTACCTCACGTACATTCGAACCTCTTGTGGGCACAACTGTTGGCAATCTTTCTATTGCAGCACTACCATCTCATCCGAATGAGCAACAATTTTCGGATGAGAAATGACAGGTCTACACTTTCAGGAGGAAGAAGAATGGATAACTACTTGAGCTAAGGAATCTAATGGATAATACTTTGGTTACTACGGGCAATGGTACACGTCTCACCAATTTGTTAGTTGGTTCCTTTCCTAGAACTAGAGGCAGATGCAAAACTAAATTGGGTCGACCCGATTGATCTTATATGTACCATCTTCTTTAGGGTTTTCTATTTGTGTATGTTGTACCATGTGGGTTGGGTTTCTATTTGGGTCCACTCATAGAACATATTTGTATCCTTTTCTCTTTATATATATTTAAAAATAGCCAAAAGGCTAATATATTATAAAGAAGTGGCATAAAAAAGATTGGATGAGAGGGCCGAAGTAGGAACCCAAAGCATCTGGTATATAACACACCAAAATCTCCAAAAAAAGTACATGTATACCCAAAACCATAATTATAAACTAGGCATGTAATCTCTACGCCAAAGTCTCCAAACAAAGCAAAATTCACAAGCCCTTTGGAAGTAGTGGTTGGATTGGTGAGAGCTATAAATGCCAAACATATAGAAAATATACTTGTTGAGATCTTCAAAACTCAAATAGGGAGTCTTCTTCCTATGCAAAATTCACAAGTCGTTTCAGTTGGGACAACCCCCAGATGCATGAGTAGGCTGGCCAAAAGACAACGACGCAGAACCAAAACAGACGAAGATATACTTGTTGTAGCAAGAACTGAAAGAAAGGGAGAACGGAAAGCTGGAGTAATTGATCTACCAAGAACATTAAAGGTACTTGTATTGATTACCAAAAAATGCAGTACAAAATTGGCAGAGAGGGCACAAAATTAGGTCCCTATTGGCCGGTATACAAAACAACAGTGTATATTTAATAAAAAAATTGTGGAATTTGCTCAAATATTTTGCTCAAGTGTTGTTGCTAAAACAACAGCTACGTGAGATAAAATTAAAAATAAATATAAAGAATAACAATTACCATTCTTATACTATAGAGTTTAATTGCATGATCATTTAAGACCTTTAAGAAAATGATTGTTTTCATAGGTTAAATGATTTTGTAACCAAAAAAATTTTGTCAAATGAATATTGTGTTATTAATGTTTGTTTCATTATAGATTTAAAAAAATAAATTAAGCATGACTTTGATGTAGACCATGAACCCATCTTCAAGCATGCAATTGGGCATTCCTTATTTTAGAAAGTTAAAAAAAAAGGTGGTCATTCCTAAGCTTAGCACTCCTACTCAATAGCCCTTTCAGG
This sequence comes from Phalaenopsis hybrid cultivar, assembly GCA_002079205.1. Lineage (NCBI taxonomy): Eukaryota > Viridiplantae > Streptophyta > Magnoliopsida > Asparagales > Orchidaceae > Phalaenopsis > Phalaenopsis hybrid cultivar. The sequence goes on along the minus strand of JXCR01134254.1, from coordinate 23,818 downwards.
CCATGCTGACCCTCTCTCTTTTCCAAGGAAAGGTAAAGCAAATCTATACCAATGGAGCAATTCTCCTTTCTTTGCATTGTCGGCCTTTTCCCTTCTAGAAAGTATACAAAGAACAATATCGATCGAGAAAACTCTTGCTACAGTTTTTTTTTTTTTCTCCTTGGTCAGCCCTTCCTTAAGAAGACAGGATCAAAGAGCATTCACAGTGCCACTCAACCTACTACTTTTCTTGGCCGAACTCCTGTAATTAAGAAATGTGAAAATTATAAGAAGTTGGTCAAAAATCTTCTATGCATGCCACCCCCACAAGGTAGAGTAGGAGTATTCCATGTATTTCTTGATTGTAGTTCTACATAAAAAAGCTACTTGTAACCCTAATGATTTTCAAAAAAATAAACAAAATCATGCTATTTGGTTGCACAATAAGTTTGTAGCTTGGTGGCTTTCTCTTAGTGAAGTTTTTTATGAGAGCTTCAATTTACCTTATTATGTATTGTGTTTTTTTATTTTATCCTGCAATTTACCCTATTAAGTATTGTGCTTTTTATTTATCCTTCAAAAAAAAGGTGCCCAACAAAAAAGGAGATTACTGAGAAATACAATGTATAAAGCTCTATAGATCTAACAATTGAAGAAAACTTTGATTATTGCCTCAAAAAGAATGGGTTAAGGCATATGATTGAATAATTCTTAAAAATATTTAGGACTGATAAACTGAATTCATCCTCAATATAGAAATCTCATTTCATACATCGACTAAATCTAGGAGGGTAGTTATATACTTCAATATGTTCTATCCCTTTAGTAATAGTGGTTATTTCAGAGATTTCACAAGCTTTGGGTCTATGAAACATCAACCGTACTAGTATCTCAATAATCTACTCCATGCTAAGAGCCGATATTGTCACAAAGCCACCCAAAAGTTTGTAATACAAAGGTGTTAACGGATGGTTGCATGGAGAAAAAACTATATAAATAGTTTTTTTTCTTAAACAAAATCATCCAAAACAAAAAATAGACATTCTATTTCACAAAATTTTAATTTACAACAATTTCTTAGATTTAAAATTTTACATCTAAAAGAAAAGTAAAAAATAAAAATATTGTAATCATCTCCCTAAGGACATCGGGCTCGCCAAAGGTCCGCTTAGAATGGGCTGGCTTGACAATGAACAAATTAAAATTTTGCAGCTCGGCCCGACCTGAGGTCGCTTTGACTTAGTCAAAGCTCGAATAAGCCCAGCCCACGCCAAGCTAGGCCCACCCATCGGCCACGTCTTATATACCGTCGTTTATAGATTTAGTACATCATATAATACATTTCGTAACTTAATAATAACTAGCATACACGGTATTTTTATTTATTGAATACTATGATTTACGGTTACAATTATTCCACTGGATTTATTTTGAAAACTCATTATGCTGTTATAAATCAGGCAATTAATGAGTGAAAAACAAGATATTGTTTATCATAGATGAAGCAACAATAAAGCAAGCTAAAGCATTTTATCAGTGGTTTTAATTTTAATATTCTATGGCTCTTTTTTTACTATTAGACTTGGAGATAGTAGTTAACTTTTATTTTTACTGCCACCGTCCATTCCAGTCTTGATAATTCAAGCCCTAGAGCCGAGTCATGACAATTTCTTCTAGATCTTAGGTTGAGTTTAAATTTAATAACTTAAAGCTTAAGACGTTTTACATAAAAAAATGGCATAACATCATAAGTCTACTCTTAATAAACAGTATTCAATATCAGTTTAACTTTAAAATATTGTAAAGCTTCACTAAAGGCAATTAAACCTATAAAATTTAGTTTTTGATCTCTGGAGGGAAAAAGAAGAAAGCACAGCTAAAATTAGTGCTTTGGTCTGAATGACTCACCATCCATCCAGGCATTTATCACTACCATTAAATATGTAAGAGGTTGGGATCAAGAAACCGTTCATTCATGCATTTTCAAACTTCTCCAATAACTGCAATTGATCTCTATCTATAGAGATTCAAAGAAATATCAAAAATAATATTAAAATTTTAAGTAACTATAAGATAAGAACTAACTTCTCAAACGTTGCTAGAAAGTGCCTACAAACTAGAAATATGCCGAAAGGCACAAAACTATCATTTACACAAAAAAAAACTAATAAATAAAGAAACATGTTTAAAAACCATTGAATTTTTCAATTTGGATGATAGTTCCCTACATTAGGATAGGATCTAGTTGCTCTACTGTAGCTGGACTCCACTATACAGGTTTTCTTTGAACAATTTCAAATTTGAAAATTCCTTAGCTTGATGCATCCCTTCCATGGACTATTTTGGAATTGAAATTGGTTCAATATCATCAAGAAATTCTTGGGATCTTGTAGAAAATCATCACTTTTCTAGTATAATCTAAATCAACTTTGAATACTCCTAAAAATCCAAGAAATAAGTAACATTAGGATCCTCCAGAATCATCCTAGGTCAAGTAGCATGGAAATGACAGACTTGTAGAACTCATTGCACTTTACTACTTTCAAGTTCAATAGTCACTTCAAAATAAAGAAATTTAAGAAGTTTGTATTGCCTATTGTCGTTCAAAAACAAACTAACAACATAAACGTAGTCACTGCCACAACGTAATTGCACACGCCGCCAAAACATCATAAAATTTACCTGCTCCTTGAGATCTAAGTCGGCATCACCCCTACTTAATTCTTCTAGCATTGGTTCATTCCCAACTACATGTCGGTTGCATAATCCTTCTATAGATTTTCTTTCAAAAGGCAGGGAACCAAGATCATATTTAAAGCTATATAGCTGAGAAGCTAAACATTTAGAATCTTTGAGACCTGACCGCTCTTTCATAGCATCAACAACTTCAGGCCTATATTTCTCCCTAAGCTCCTGCAATTTTACTTCATTAACCGACTGAAAACCCATACAAGCTGTCAGAACAAGCTGACTGCTGTCAAAAGTTGAACCAGCAAGTGACTGAAGTAACATTATTGCGTCTCCTGCATCCTTTGTAGTCACCAATGCAGAACCTATGAAGCACATGAAAAAAATACAACAGTTTAACTATAATAACTGACTAAAGTTGGAAACAAATGAAGGCAAAAAAATTAAGCAGATTTAACCAGTACCATATAACTCCAGTAATGCAAGAGCCGTATGGAACAACATCACACGATTTCCATCAAAAAGAAGCACATCCCAAACACGAAGAGCTGGAGTTATTGAACCATATCAAAAAAGATTTGATTAACACGGATAACATTATTATAGCATATAACCTTGAGAAGTAATAAAAAAGAGCCATCCAAAAAAGTAGTATTGGATATTAAGTGAAATATTAAGGGAAATAATTACAAATGGATACAGAAGTTAAGACATACAGCAATTTTATAAGAAAACTAAATTATGAGAGAAGTAAAACCTGACCACTTTCCCAGGGAATCACATTTAAAAAAATTGAAAGGAACCAAGGTCCAGTCACCCATGCCACTTGTACCCCCAGGGAGTCTAAATGATTAACTGCAAATTGAAGACAAATAATTTTACAGCATTATACATTAATGAGATAAAAACAATACAAATGTGAAGTGAGGTAGCAACCAAGTTTTGGGAATCTTTCACGAATTATATCCTCTAAAACAAGCTGATCCACCTGAAGTAAAGGGTTTCAAAATGAAGATGCTTGAAAGGGTAATTTGGGACATAAGTCGGTAAATATTCATTCAGCTAGTTGTGCTATAACCACAACAAGAGAAACATTTCAAAAGAAGATAAAATAATGAAATATGAATGCCACAGATAATATTGATCCAAAACGTGAAAAGAATTACCTGAGATTCAATCATTTCCTCGGAGTAGTATCCTTCAAAATAATCATCCATAATGCCCACCAAAGTCCTGATGGATTCCACCAAATCTTAGAAATAATAATATAGACTCTACTATTAAGGAGTTGTTAGAGTAACACATTCATTTTGAACAGGAAATTTGGGTGCTTTACAAATCATTCATCTCAAGCAATCAAAAAGGCATTCGGCTTTGTTCTTGGGACCTACCAGAATGCATTTTCCTCGGGCATCAGCAAGAGTAACAAGCCAGCAAAGAAATTCATAGCCTGTTGATATTGGTTATGCACATAAAGAGAATGGGTTATAACAAAATCAGTTATAGAATAAGCTGTAAGTGCAGACACATTATTTATAATAAAAATAGTAGTATGAAAGATTATAAATGTAATAACTATAAAATAAATAAATAAATAAATTCTAACTGGTTGTGCTAATTCGAACAAAGCATTTTGAAAGTTTATTTAAGTATCAAAGGAGGGAGGAAATAGAAGCGTGAAAGAGAGACAAGGCGAGGCAAAGAAGAAGAAGAAAAGAAGAAGCAATATATCAAACAAGTGGCTCGAGCGAGACAATTCTTCGAACGTTCGTGAGCTCTAGAAACAATGAGCAGCTCGATCAACGCAAACAGAAGCTCTCCAACCCTAGCGTGCAAATCGAAGGAAGAACATCGAGCGCAGGATCATGCTAGTAATTGCAGGTCGAAGATCAAATGAATTGATCGAAGCCAAAGACAAGTGATATCTACGATGGTAAAGACGTCAAGAACTAGTGCAGAAAAGAGAATGACGATGACTAACCGCAAACCCCTTACATAGACGAATGACTTTGACTTCCTGAGAAGATGGAGGCAGAGAAGACATAGGGCTTAGTGTTGATCCACAAGAGCTTTGCAGCAAAGTCGTTGAATCGAGATAGAAGTGCGAATGAGCCTTGCGCTGAAATTGAACACGCGAGATGTTTGATTGGGTGAATAAGAGATGAGCAACCCCACACTTGAGTAGCAGTTTCGAGCTTTAACAAGTGAAAACATACGACTAGGCAATGAGACGAGTTTGTCATGCCAGAATCGAAGCAAAGCAGAGCATGAGCAGCAGTCGAACGAGCATTTAGCAATGGCAAGCTAAACCGGTCTTCGGAAGCCAGATAAGGTATATACTTTAATTTATAGTGGACATTAATCGAATATTGAATAAAAATTTATTACAAATCGTGAATATTGATTAAAGTTGTCGCGTTGATAATCAAATTGAAGTGGAACGAATACTTAAAATTAAATATTCTAACTAACAATTAAGATAACATAATTAATTAAAGATTAATTAAACATAATTAAATAATATGCTTAAAATACATATTCTATATTATAGACAGCTAAGAATTAGAGATAGATTAAGAGTGCTTGAAGGATTAAGGCGAGGTGAGTACTTTTATTTTTAAATTATGGTAATAATATTGTATTTCTTCTAAATCACTTGCATAGAATGACATTAGTCAAAATACATTGATACTACAAATATCATATGATTATTTTGTCTTATTATTCAAAATAACTATATAGAAAGAAATGTGAATGATTTGCATAGTTATATTTATTTATTATGCATGTTTATTATAAAAGAAAGATATTGGATAAAATTTAGAATAAAATGAATTAAATTATAGTATACTTCCATATGCATGCTTGGTCATAATGGAGTTCACTCATTTATAGTAATAGTGGAAGAACACTAAGTTGCTCATGTACCTAAATGAAAAAGAATAAGAACATTGATGTGTATTAAATCGTACAATTTTAAACGGTGCTCCTGTACAAAATAATATTGACATGTTATTGATATAGTAAAATGCATTGAATGTTATCAAATATCATGATCGATCATATTCACAAGTTCTCAAATTCTTTTATATCGATTTACAAAAAGTTTAACGGACATACATATTATTTTATTTTCGTTATGTTATAATTTACAATTAAGTGTACTCACTGTCATTTTTAATTTACTATTGTTTTAAATTAATATTACATGTTTAATAATTTCATTAATAAATGAGCAAAATAAAAGGAAACATTTATAGAAGATGCGGATAAACTAACCTAAGGTAATTTATAATTGTTAGTATTTAATCTCTTTTTTGTAGTGAATCATTTATTTGTTAAATATTAGTTATAGAAAATGAATATAGAAAAATTAGTTTTCCACGGCCTAACCATTTGTACCTGTCTTAATTAATTCCAAACCCTGATATAGATGATAACAAAAATGGTATCAGATTAAAGTTTAGAATTTAATAATGAACTTATCGAAAGAGTTAATAGGATAATTAATGTAAAACCTTAATATGAAATTTAAGAAAATTAGAATAAGTTATATAATCATAATCAACGTAATGATATTAAAATTTTGATGAAAAATTTTTTATAAGGTAGAGAGATTGTAATAACCCAAAAATAAAAAAAAGTAATTCTAACTAGGGTTGTAGGTTCGAACAAAGCATTTTGATAGTTTCTGTAAGTATCAGATTTCTCATTTGAACCAAAACTTGAAATGAGGCTAGGTGAAGAAGAAGAAGACGATGATGGAGAGAAAGAAGGAGAAGCGGCATCTCCAGTAGGTGGCTCAAAAGAAACTTCAAGCATTTGTGAACTCTAGAAACAACGAACAGCTTGACTGATGCAAAAAAAAACTCTCAAGCCCCAGTGTACAAACTGAAAGAAGGAGATCGAGCGTTGGATCATGCCAATAATTATAAGCTGGAGCATCAAATGAATCGATCAAATGCCGAAGACGGAAGAAGTCTACGAAGGTAAAGATGATGGGAACGAGGGAAGAAATGAGAACAATGACGACTGACCGCAAACCACTTTTTGTAGTTGAATGACTTTGAGTGCTTGAGAAGATGGAAGCAGAAAAGAGGTAGGGCTTAGCATTGAGCTTAAATTGAACACACAACGTAATCGATTGGGGTAAAGTGGAGAATAGCGATCCCACGCATGAGTAGCAGGCTTGGAGCTTTAACTCGTGAAAACATACGACTTGGCGATGATATGAGTTTTCCATGCCAGAATTAGAGCAGAGCATAAGCAGAAGTCGAGAGAACTTTTAGCAAAGGCAAGTTGAGCCGATCTTCAGGAGCTAGAGAAGGTATATACTTTTAATTTAGAATGGGCTTTAATTAGATATTCAATAAAATTTTATTACAAATCGTAGATATTGATTAAGGTTGTAGCATTAATAGTCAAATTGAAGTGACATAAATACTTAAAATAAAAGATTTTAACAATTAAAACAAAATAATTAACCAAAAGATTAATTAAACATAATTAAATAATATGCTTAAAATTTATTTTTATTATTTTATATGTAGCAAAATATTGAAGACAGATGAAGGGCGTTTGAAAGATTAAGGCAAGTCAGTTGGCTGAAGTGAATGTTTTTACTTTTAAATTATGGTAATAATGTTGGATTTCTTCTAAATCACTTGTATTAGAATGACATTAATTAAGATATCTTGGTACTGGAAACAAAATATGATTTTTGTCTTATTATTCAAATTGATCATCTGGAAATGAATGTGAATGATTTGCATAGTTATACTTATTTATTACATATGCATAGTATAAAAAAAAAGATATTGAATGATATTTATAATGTAAATGAAATGATTTATACAATGATTGCATGTGTATCTTTGGTTATGATGTTTAACGGGGAACGTTGAGGTACATGTCCACATCAATGAAAAAGATAATGATATTAATGTATCTTAAATAGTATAATTTTAAATAGTGCTCATGTGATGGCTTTATACATATAAAATGACATAGAAATGTTATTGATATAGCATAACACATTAAATGTTATCAAATGTCGTGATCATATTCATAAATTATCAAACATTTTTATACATATTTATTAAAATTTAACTAACAAAAATATTGTTTGATTTTCATTATGTTATTTTGGTTTAAAAGTAGTTGTTCTCACAGCATTTTTAGCTTACTATTGTTTTAAATTAATATTACAGGTTTAATCATTCAATAATAGATGAGCAACAGAAAAGAAAATGCTTATAGAAGACGCAGACAATCTGACTTAAGGTAAATTTATAACTGTTTTAAATTAATCTATTTTCTATAGTATTTCTTTCATTTGTTAAATATTAATTATAAAAAAATAATTTTCTACGGTCTGCACCCGTCTTGGTTAATCCAAACCACAAACAATATCGTGACAATAAAACTATAAAATTGAAGCACAAAAAATATAATACTTGTATTCTTAAAAGTTGCAAAGATTAAACCAGATTGTACAAATGATTCATAAATACAAACAATTAAAAATCAATTAAGCAAAAGTTAACAAAGTTAACCAATGGTACAGTCATGGTGAATATACCTTATGTGCAAAGCTAAAGTAAAAAGAGTTTGATACTCAAAACTTTTATATTTGACTTTAAACTTAAAAGGCTTGTTCTCTTGATAAATCTATACATTATTTTTTTTTCTGTACCAAAATGTAAATAAAAAGTTAATTAGATGTTCATCAAATGTTAAATGGAGTTTTGGTTGATGAGCTGAAATGGTTTATTCATTCCCCTGTTAAGGCCAAAATTAGTGTGACAAAAATAAAGAAATAAAGAAGCATGGTAAAACTAAAACTAATAAAATTAAAAAATATTAAATCAGAGAAAGTAGTTGTGGCACCTAAAACAAGATAAGCCAATGAAAAATAGGCGCAAATGGTTTTAAGTGTATACAATTGAAACGATAAGAAGAAAACGTAGTAAACAAAAAATAATTATACAACCTAATTTTTCTCGTAAAAATTAACCAAAGACTACTAGGGTCTACTAGGATCATAAAGCATAGAAAGACTAATTGAGTTGAACCCAAGAACTCGCTAATGAGTTACGGAATGGGTGGAGCTACAGTGGGGCACCCACTGAACCAGCCCACTGTCGGCCGTTATTTTAACTTTCTGGTTTTAAAAAAAGAAGATAATTTTGTAGATATGAAAATAGTTTAAATATAACTATGTGATTTTGATTTTTGAAAGTAATATATTTTTTTAATTTTTTTAAAAGAGATGAGACCACACTGGTCTCACATTTTGAATAGTTTGGATTACTGAGCACAATACCACAAGTAATACACTTATCCCGAAGAATAAACATATCATTTGTAGTAAGCTCAATCACATAAACTAAAGAATTTGTGACATCTGTTTGGTCTGCGAAACATTTTATATGAGATCAACAAATTTCCCGACCTAATATAAAGATTAAATAGGGTTTATTTTACTTGGGTTCTAAGTTCCCTATAGAGACAAGCCCTTATAGTTAATTGCATCTCAAATGACCGGGATCACTTAAGAAAACTCTCGATTAAGATCAGTGGTTTTGCCTTCAAAATTTCAAAGTTTAGGTTTCCAAGATTAGACACGGAAAAATCAAACGGGGGTAGCTCAAACAGGAACAGTTATTTTAAGGAATCCAAAAGAATAAAGAGTAGTAGATATCACAGATCCAGGGGAAACCCTGGTGATTTCCCAACTATCCTATTGTTTGGTTTATGTCTTTGAAATGATGTTATTTAATGTTTAATCCTGCAATTTATTTAGAATTTAAGACTTATATTTGCACGATATTTGATCGTGCAAATGACATAAAAAGATAGGAGGATTTACACCGTACCATACGGTAACCTCGGAATCCTAAAGTGTTAGGACTTATAATTGCACAACAGGGTTGTGCAAAAGCCTAAAGATGATATGTGAGAGTTTACGCTGCGTCAGGTAAACCACCTCGAAATCCTATAGTTTGTTATTTAAATTAAGTATTTGGTGATGTGAATGTGTTTTAATGTTGCAGATCCATCTTTAAGTGGTTCCTCTGTATGTGCTCGTCATGCTGCCCACGGTGTTTGTTCAAACTCACTGTCGTAGCACCTTCGGGTTTGATATTAGTTTTAAATGTACATGTAATCATTAGGTTTTCTTATACTAAGGTATAGTGTGTATAACAATAATAAAACATGCAATATAAAAGAAAAAGACAGTAGAATGTGCGACATATAAGAGAAAAACAGTACAGTATGTTGTGAAATAAAATGTTGTAATGTAAATCAAACATGTTTATCTGAGAGGTCTAATGCTCCTTTAAGCGAGCTAGTATACACTGTATAAACAAAAGAGACATTGCCTGGAAAACTCGAGAAAATCGACAAATGACCCACGACGAAAAACTCGGAAAAAATCGACAAATGACAATTCCAAGAAAATTATCAAAATCTCGGGAATATCCCGGAAAAAGGATCACAAGTGCTTTGCCAAAAAATTCCAATAAAACATAAGAAAAATCTAAAAAAAAAAGGGGACCGCCAGCACTCGGATCGGGGCTAAGCTCAAATATAATATACTTGTAATCGAGGGACGTCAAAGGCTACTATCGGTCACCCGGATGTACAGAGCTCGCCACTCAACTAAAAGGGTGTCCTACTAAATCTAACTTAGGAGGGTACTCAGCCCGATATCAGTAATCAACAAGTGGAAAACCAAGTTGTAACACATTTAAAATTTATATTTTAGCATGCACATGAATTTGAGACATACAAAAAGAAAATTGTATCAATTTTGTAGTGAAAATATTTTTATAAATATTGTATTTGTTCTTATCATGTATGTTTTTATCAGTTTTGAAAAGTAAAGTTGTCTACGAGTCGATCACATTGTCGGGCGTAGGACCTCCGACAACCTAAGAAGGTACGGGTCTACCGCTAGTCTTGTGACAGTGAATGATATTATCATCCTACGGTTCATCGGGCCCTTAGATTGGGTCATGAAGTTGTAGAATGAAATATCATTCCGTTCTACCACCGATATGTCTTTGTCATCATCGTCCTAAGCCCCATAACAAAATCGACCTACTTGCGACCTTGTTTGATGGTTTCATATATAGCAAAAGTCTATATATGGGCACTTATGTGTCAAACATAAGCATTGAAAATCGAACCAAGAAGCAAGGAGAAAAAAGAATTAAAAAATGGGATGAGAGAGGAGGAATTGATCCACCCAAAAGGTCGAAAAGACGAATGGTGAATCAACCCTCAAAACTTATAACGAAAAGACCTGAAAAGGAGAGCCCAAGATCCTTGAATCAATCTAAGAATGATATTATTTTCTCAAATTTTATAATTGGATCAACCCAAGAAAAGTATCATCTCCAAATTTTGTTTCAAACAGGTCGAAACGGGCCCAAAACTAATGTGACATTTGTACCCACGGCTCCATCGCCTATATATACTCACACACCCAAGCCTGAACCCAAGTGTGGTATTTATGTTATCCAAATTTTAATGTCAATCTTTGAAAACTCCTTTATGAATGATAATTTGACAAGTTTTCTTTTAATTTTTTTATGAATACGATCTATATCATCTCATGTTTTCCAACACAAAGCTGTAGAGGCCTTCAAATTTCACAAATCAAGTAAATCCACTAACGACAACTTTCGGAATTCCCAAAATTTTGAAGACACTAAAGCCATCCAATTCCAACTCCAACCAAAAGCTTTCCATGTCATATAAGCACGAAATTATCCAAATAAAACGAAATAAATGCTCAAGGCCAGGGGCAACAGAGAGGGGCAGCCAAGAGGGACGGCCAAGTCCCAAAATAATCCCACGGGTAGGGACAAGAAAGAGAACAACTCAACCCCAAAACAAGCTCACGGCCAGGAGCCACAAAGAGAGCAGCCCAACCCCAAAATAAGCTCACGACCAGGGACCATAAAGAGAGCAGCCCAACACCACCACCCTCCTCCAATTTGTCATATAAAGAAATCACAAGATAAAGCTCACGGCTAAGGGATAGTAAAGAAGAAAGTTAAACCCAAACCAACCACAACACAAACCAAGGAATCACAACAGTAAGGCTAACGGCCAGGGGCAGCGAGGAGAAAGTCAAGCCCCAAATCAAACATATTCAACACAAAAGAGCTACAATTGAAGGCTCACGACCAGGGGTAGCAGAGAACGGCCAAACAAGACAAAAGGAAACCAACCAGGATGCTCACGGGTAAAGGCAGCGGACAAAAATCACTAAACCAGCTTCTCAGCAAAGGGGGAAGCAGGGAACAACCAAACAAAATAAAAGAGAACCATGTTAACTTTCTCAGGTAAGGGCAACAACGGAAAACCACCATAGCATTGTTATTATGCCCCCTTGATATACATAAGAGAGTGAATGGACAAACTCTCATAAACTATCTAGATTGAAGCCATTTTATATCAAATGAGACATAATAACGAATTAATCAGCTTATATCAAACATTCCAACATAGGAGCACACATTAAAATCATAATATATGGGATGACAAACTTGATTATCAATAACAATCTCGGGAGAAACGTTATATGAAGAACTTCCAACCAAAACGAGTCCAGCAAAGAGGCAAGACAGGGAACCGTGACCAATAAACTTGAGCCCAGCAAGAAGGGCAAGACAGGGAACCACAACAGGCACACCAGAGCCCAACAAGGTGGGACAAGAAAAAAAGAAAAAAACACAATTTCAGTCCAACTAAACCCAGTAAAAGAGAGCCAACATATAAGCTTTTGAGCCAAACCAATTCCTTGTCTAAAATCCAATTAAACCAATATAAAGGCTAAAGAAAAGAATACAGTTCAAGCCAAAACCGCACCCACCAAATGGGAAAAACAGATCAGCATTTCCAGCATGAGTTCAACCCAAAAGAGCCAAAACCGATCCCAGCACAGGGGCAAACCGAGCCCAGCACATGGGGCAACAGAAAGAATTATGACAGATAAACTGAGCTCGGCAAAGGGAGCATACCAAACCAAATCTCATGCAAAACCGGTCCCCAAAATCTCAATTCAAACTGAGCCCACCAAATGGGCGAAAATAGTAAACTACTTTCAGCCAAAATCCAGCCCAGAATGAGCCAAAACCGAGCCCACCACATGGGTAAAACAGGGCAGAATTTCTAGCTAACATTTAATCCAAAAGAAAGCCAAAACTGAGCCCACCAAATGGGTCAAAACAAAATATAATTTCCAGCTAAACCGAGCCTAGCTTCAGGCCAAACCAAACCCAACAAAAGAGACCAAAAACAGAGAAAACATCCCAAGTAAATCGAGCCCACCAAATGGGGAAAACAAAAAGACAACACTTTCGACCATCAAAGTCAAATCTCATGAAGCTGTGCCTCAAAATATTATGTCTGGCATATGTTTCAAATAGTAACAGATAACAGGAAATGAATGAGCATAAACAGATCCCTAATGCCAACATTATCCAATATTGAAACTAACTCCAGCATTTACTTGAACAGGAATAATAAAAAGCATCAATATTTCATTTCCAGCATGAATTCTAGATAAGCAAATATCATTTCACAGCTCATAACTATGACTTCTCCAAGTATTTCGAGCAGAAAAAGAGAAGGCAGCCATATTATACTTCATTTTTACTGATTCTATAAAGTATCCATGACTAGATCTTTAAACAGGCCTAAATCTTATTTTCACATGTTTTATAAGAGAAAAGAAATACTTTTAGGTGTCATCCGAAATGGTGCAGATTAGAGGAAAGAAGAGAAATATCTCTTAATGCAGACTCAAAGCAAAACTGTAAGACAGATTCAAGAAAACACCTCCAACAGAAACCCTCCTTCTAAAAGCTTCGAGAAACAGCAACCAACGAACACTTCAAACTCCCAGCACACAAGAACCTAGCCGAGAAAGAATTCCAACAGAGCCTTCACCTAAAAGCTTAAACAACAACTAGCAAAAACCTCAGTCTTCCTTTTTCTCTAAAAATTTTCAACAACCCAAAACAGTACCCTAAGAAGCCCTTTTAGAGGCAGAGATGAGAGGGGGACAGCCACCTACCAGCCCTAAGGTGGTCGAATCAAACAACGGAAAGGAATCGTCACCATAAAGGGGAAGAAAGTAATGCCTCGAGAAGGACAAGAGTCGGTCAGCCGAGCTCCCACGATTGGAGAGTTAAGCGGTCGAGCGGCCACGCGAGGAAGGAGAAGAGTCGGGAGAGAAGAAGATTGTTGTGTGGATGAGCCACGAGATCTAGGCACAGAGGGACGAGCCGAGCAGCTGATCGAGTCGCGGGATGGGTCGAACGAAGGGGGTTAAGTGTGTGGGAAAGGGGTAAATAGGGTTTAGGGTTATAATTATTATTATAAGTAATAATAAATATAAAAGTATTTAATATTTCAAAAATAAAAAATTAATTTGTACATTTTAATTCATGCGTCATAGCATAACAAAAATGGATGTCCCTTTTAGGTAATTCTGACATTCCGAACACGGTGTGGTCTAATTCACTGTCGGAGGTAATTTTAACGAGTTCATCGATTTTCGTGCAATTTGCTCATGCGCGGAATTATGGCAATATGAATGTCTTTTCTTTTTAAAATTCGTGTCTTGGACGTGTTGGCGCAGTCCCTTTTGTTGTTGAAGGTCGTCATGAGAAGTTTACATTTTCACTCATCTTTTAAGCTCAATTTTAGTCTGATCTTGTGCAACTTAGTGAATTTTGTGCATTTGTATGCGCGTGTGATGATAAAGTCTTGAAGAGATTTTCCTAGGGCTTGAGATCCTATTGGGAACTTCTCCCTGAGTTTCCACATGAAAGTCATTTACCACTCGACTATACGACGATGGTTTTGAGATCACCAATATGAGACATCACAAGAGAAATAGGAAGTGGATGGAATTTCTAAGATAATAGATTCCAATACTAGTTTTCTAAGATAGTCAATAGGAACCCCTAGAACTAGATCATAGGATCCTAAGAAAAAGAGTAACTACCTCAAAATGAGGTCAACACCCACCCAACCAAATAAATTAGATTTTAACACAGCATATATTTTTAAGTTGTAACCTAAGCAAACCAAATAATAAATTTGAGATCAAGAACTATCATTTTTCTATTATACAACTTTCTAACACATCAAAATCCTATCATTTCAACGCATGCCCTGTTGACCTCATCTTTGGTGAGGCCTAATCTTCCTCTTAGGGTTTAGGATCTAGCATTAGGGATCTCCCTTTGACTATCTTAAAACCTTAGAAATGAGACTCACCTCGTTCTAGAAATTGAACATATTTCTGTACCCTTTTGGAGTTTCGCGTGTGTGGTATCGACTTCTAGCACTTAGAATGGTGAAACCAACATGAGGAAACCCAAAAGAAATTCCTATAGGACCTTTTGAGCCTTAAGATGGCCTTCTGCACAATTCGCACTCCCGCGTATACAAACTTTGCAATTCAGAAAATCGACGCGTTCGATCGCTACAATTCACATCGTTTGCATTGTTACCTGTCAAAAACTTGAATAAACGTTTTGAAATGATCGACCGCGAGTCAAAACTTCGTAAAATTTAAATTTTGACGCATTTTTGACCCGATTGTCGACAACGTCGTCCGAGCGACCCCTGATGACAAAACGAACTGCACCGACGCGTCTGGAACGTTGATTTTGCCTAGGGAATACACTTATTTTGTTACGGCACCGCGCGTGAATAAATCGCATATGAATTAGTATATATTAATTTATATAAAACCAAATCCTTCCTTTCCTCTTTAAGCCCTAAATCCCTAAACCCACGCACCCGAGCTCTCTGCCTCCCTTCCCTCTCTCGTTCGCGCGCCTGGCCTTTCCCTTTCTCGGTCTCGAGCCAACCGAGCTCTTCCTCCGCGCGAGAGAGAGCGCGAGAGAGAGTTGACTCTCATTCGTCCTTCCCCGACACTTTCTGCCCGCGGCACTCCTTCCCGAAGCCGTGTTAGTCTCCCCAAGCTGTGGTTTTCTTTTTCTTGGTAGTTTGACCTAGGAAGCTGGCTCCCTGGTACACTTGAATGGAAAACTCTCTCTTCTTCCCGATACTTTCCTGGCTGCCACTAGGCTCGCCGCTTGGTCCTAGATGTTTCGGTTGCTTCGCCTTCTGTGAGCAGGGAATGCGTTCTTTTCTTCTTTGGTCTGGCTCTAGTACCGTGATGGATTGGGTGATCTTCTTTCTCTTCTCCTCTCTTCTCTGTCTATAAACATAATTTTTTTTTGGAATTTTGGGGGTTGTTGAAAAGTTTTCTAAGAAGGGAGGGGTAGAGATTTTGGTTGTGGGAGAAGCTTGGAAAAAAGATTTATGTGAGAGCATCTCCTTGAGGTGGTTTCTTGTGTTGCGGTGTTTTACATTTGCATCAAAAAGGTACCTCTTCTTACCCCCTTTCTTCAGTGCCCTATGTCCTTTCGGTTTTCTATCTGTCGAGCCTTTGAGCATGGCTCTGTTGGATAATACAGCATGCTAGTTTACTTTACTTTCCTATATTTTTGAGATATTCACTTTAAGGGCATGTGAAGGATGAAATGTGAGCATGTTTCAGGGGTGAGATTTGATTAATTGCTTAGAATTGTAGAAATATAGCATGACATAAGTGTTCTTCTTTTCTCTGTTAGCTTGAGATGAAATCGTAGCATGTTCCTATTACTTTGAATAGGAAGGTTGAAATATGGCTTTGAGATAATTTTAGCTCCACTTGCAAGCATGTTGGGATATGTATTATGAAGCTTTTCATCTGTTTTCATTTAGCATGAGATATTGAAGAGTTTATTAGGCCTTTCATGCATGTTAAGGGTTCGGTTTTGGCAGCTTATGACTTTTTCTTGCTTAAAATACATGATATGAAGAGGTTCATTTTGATTTGGGAAAGATTCCATAGTTTGTGTATGCCTCCTCAGAGGGGAGGACATCTTCCATGCTTGGATGTTTGAGGGAAAGTAATTCATGTTTGGAACAACTCTATTGATGGCCTAAAAATGGTTTTCATTACATTGTTACAGTTTAAAAGTTTATTTTGGTTCCATATGTTGATGCTTTACAGGTTGGTGAGCTACTTCTTGACTTTGAATGGCTTGGTTTTAACTTGAAATTGCTGGAGCTTTAATTTCTGTTAAAGTTTGAATTTCTATCCATGTTTGGGCCCTGCTTTAAAGCTCTTATAGGCCGTGGTTTTTGTTGGCCCCTGCTAGGCTCGATTTTGGCTTGTAATGACTCGGTTTTGGAGTTGTGTGGGCATTCGGCTTTCATTGCAGGGGCATGAGATGTTGACTTTTTGTTGAGATGTTGACTTTTTGTTGAGATGTTGAAATTTTCTTTGCTAGCTTTAAGAGGCTCACTTTGGGCTCTTACTGATTTTTCGATTTGTTTAGAAGTGACTGGAATTTTAATTTCTATTAAAGTCTGGATTAATATCAATGCTTAGGTTCTGTTTTAGCCTTGTTGTGTTCGGTTTTGGCCCCTGTTGGGCTCGATTTTGGCATCCTACAGGTGTTTTGGCTTAAATATACATATGCTGAAGGAATTTATTTTGGAGGAACTCCATGGCTGTTCTTGTTTAAAACATATGTTAGTTCTATATTTTGATGTCTTGAGGATATGGAAATGTTTTCTACCCTTTTGTTGTAACCTGAGTTTGAACTTCAGTTGTGACTCTATTTGGCTTTAGTTGGGAGTTCGATTTGCTTTGTTTGGCCTCCTACACAAAATGTGATTTTGCTGGCTTTAGTTCATACCCGAGAAATGGCTTAGTTTCTTTTGATTTTTGTTGGTCTCGGCTCTTACCCAAGAGCCTGTTTTGGACGTGTTGTGTTGTCCCCATTTGAAAACTATTATTTGGTCCTTGATGGATTGGTTTGGCAGTTTAAAGGCCGCATTTGGGTGTTTGTTTGATTCCTAGCCGTGGATTTGTAATGTGGTTGAATCAGCCTCCCCTTTTGGTCCTTACCCGTGAGGCCTATTGGAAGTCGTTTGGTGTGATTTGGTCCTTCTTGCTAGGCTTGATTGGCTTGAATCTAATGGATAGATCAAGTTTGTCATCCCAAAAATTATAATCACTTTAGTTATCCACTTATGTTTGTCAGGGAAGCATAGTAGCCATTGGTGGTTTTTTTCTAGATCCTTTGTTGCCTTAGCGTGAGCCTCATTTGTTGTTCCTTGGGTTTGCCTCAACCGTGAGCTTCCTCTACTCATGTGCCTTGGGTTTGCCTTAGCCGTAAGTTTCTTTTGGTCTTGAGTTTACTTTGGCTGAGAGCCTTAGTTGCTATTTCCTCTATTCTATTGACCCCGGCCGTAAGCATTTATTTGGTTCTGTGGGAGGATTTCATGCTTATTCGACGTATAAGGCTATTTATTAATCTGAAAGTTGGGGGAATTTTGATTTTGGCATGAGTTTGGAAATATTAATGGCGGTTTCCCCATGATCATTTTCTTTTGAAGATTGGAAGATTTTAAACCTCATTTTAGAAAAGCATTTGGTGGACTCGATCAATCTTGCGTCTTTGGGGCTTGAGAAAATCAGTGCAAAGTGGCCCTTTATGTTTGTTAGGAAAGACCTTGGGCCTTACTTTTCCAGGTCTTTTCAATACGAGCTTTGAGGACTGATCCATTCTCTTTTTCGGTATTTTAGATGGATCAGTGTCTCATCTCTCTCACCCTGTTTTTATTTTTTTCTTTCCTTGCTTCTTAGTTCGTTCTTTTTTATGTTTACGTTTGATGTATAAGCGTCCACGTATAGTCTTTTGTTATACGTGAAAACCATCAAGCAAGGTCGCAAGTAGTCGTTTTGGGGTGTACGGTGTTGATGATAAAGGCACACCGAAGATAGAGCAGAAAGATGTTCTATCATATAACATCAAAATCGAGGCATTTGATGAACAATAGAATTTGATATCCTTCACCGACATAAGCCTAACGGGAGTTGGCTCGAACCTCCTCAGATGATTGACAGTCTCATGCCCGACAGTGTAATCGACTCGTAGACAACGAAAATTTTTAAAAAAAAATAAGTTTTGATAAACCATTTTTCAAGCAAAAACATACTTTTCTACGAAACAAAATTGATAACTCTTCTTTGCATGTTTAAAATTTGTATGCATGTTAAAAAAACATAAAACATACTTTAAAGCTAGTTGTCCACCTGAAGAATACCTGTTTAGGCTGGGAAATAGTCCTCTGAGTGGGGTTCAAGACACACTTTTAGACGAGTGGCGGTATCTACACATTCGGGTGACCGGGTAGAGCCTTCGTGGACCCTCGAGAATAAATATAGCTGAGCCTAGTCCCATACGAGTGCTTGCGGTATTTGTGGGACACCCTTCTAGACGAGTGGCGGGTTCTATACGTTCGGGTGACCGAGCAGCCTTCGTGAACCCTCGAGAATAAATATACAGCTGAGCCTAGTCCCATACGAGTGCTTGCGGTCCCCCTCACCCGAACATTTTTTTGTTTTGTTTTATCGAAGCTTTGGAACAGGGCACTCGTGTTACTTTTCCTTTCTTTCGGGATTTCTCCAGGATTTTTGAGGATTTTCTTTTACTTGAGTCTTTTCTCGTTGATTTCCTCGAGTTTTCCGCTCTTCCTCGGATTTCCTGGACGACGTTTCTTCCAGACTTCGCTTTTGAGATGCATTTAAGTTTGTTATACTTAAGAAACGGCGGATCTCAAGGGCGTACAGGTTTGCTTTACATTTTACAGCACTTCATTTTCTTGTTTCTACTTGCTACTGCTCTTTCTGTACAGCATATTATACTAGTCTTGTTTTTGTCTATTATTGTTCTACATGCATCCTACTGTTTGTCACGTACTGCATATTTTATATTATATAGCTTTAAGCATGTCTTCTTTTATATAGGACATTTAGATGACTACAACCATATGGTCGTTTGATTTGACGTCATAACTGGACACCCTAGAAAACTTGAATTCGAAATGACGAGGAGCTTGAAGCTAGCGCGGTGGGCAGCACGACCATCTTCAACAGCAGAACATGTCTTCCCCAACAAAATCATTCCTTTTCCTAGAAATTAAACAACAATCCATAGGATTTCAAGGTTGTTTGTTTAGCGCAACATAAATCTTCACTTTAGGCATTTGCACAGTCAGACTGTGCAATTTAAGTCCTAACTCGTTCTAGGTTCTGAGGTAGTCGTCCGATACAACGTAAACCCTCATATCTTCCAGGCGATTTGTGTGATCATGTCACGCAAATATAAGTCCTAATTAAATAAAATTGACAGGATGAAACACTTGAATAATTTCTTCTCGAAACTGAAGCCAAACCATAAAATAGACTGGGAAGCCACCGAGGTTCGCCTCAGGATCCGTGGCCTCCCCTAGTTTCTCTTCATTCGGATTCCTCAACAATGTTCTAGATTTGATTCTTTCCCCTTTCACACTTCTTCGTCCGATCTCGTTGAAAAGTCTTATCCTTTTGACTTCTTTGAAGATAGTATTCTCTGATTTTTATCGAGAATTTTCTTAAGTGACTTCGGTCATTTAAGATGTAATTAACTATAGAGGCTTGCCTTTATAAGAAGCTTTTCCGAACTCAGCCTAAAATAAACCTTATTTAATTCTTGGTATTAAACAGGGGAACTTGTCAGCAAATAAAACGGTTTCGTAGACCAAACGGATGTCATATATTTCTTAGTTTATTTGATTGAGTCTCATCCTCAAGTCTTGTGTTTATCCTTCGGGATAGATACAGGATTTGAGGTAGAGCGCTCTTTCATTTAAACTGTGAAAAATATGAGGTCTGTTTGATTTCATATTTTTCTAAAATTATATACATATATGTAAATTAAAACGTCCTTCCGAAGCGGGCGACAAGACTTCACTTCCAGCGACCGACGGCTTCTTACGAACAACTTTTGAACAAACCACCCACAAACTTTTAACTTTCACCCTATTTTAGCGCCGACATGACCATGTGGTGCTTTTATTGCTTAAGCAAAAGGCTTGCGCTTTTGAATTTAAAGAGCAGTAAAGTTTTGTTATATCCCAATGTGGGACTAATGATATAAGAAAATCTTATACGTGAAAGTGGGCCAGGTCAGCATTTACTCTTTTTTTTTACACTTAAGTTTTGCCTTCTCCCAAAATATATTTGTACTAAAAAAAAATGTGAGCAAATTTATTATTTTAATTAACAATATAATAATTATTTAAATGATCTTGATTAATTTAAATTAAATTAAAACTTCAATTATAATTTAAAGTGATTTTAAATAAACATAGAGTTTATATTCAGAATCTTAATGAGCTTATCAATAAATTTTAAATGGAATTATTTATTTTTATTTAGTTTTCTAATTGCGTAGTATGCATGTAAATTTTTCTAAAAAATATTAAAGAACTTTTATATTATAATATTTAATAAAATTGTATTGATAATAAAATGATTATACAACTTTTTCAAGTAATATTCTTTTTTATATCTTTTTGGTCAGCACTTTTTATCAATTTTATATTAAAAATTTAGAAGTAAAATAAAATCATCAATATCAGTAGTATGATTAGATAAAAAAAGATTAAAACTCTTTTTAATATTATTTTGTTGTTCCTAAATTGAAAAAAAAATTGACTCAGCCCCTGAGTTAGGGTCTCTTTTGATCTCTAGTTGAACTAAATACAAGGGGCATGCGGCCCCTTGCTTCTAAGGGCAAACCACATGATAACAAACGAGAAGAGTGAGAATTTTTTAGAGTTTGGGGGAAAATCTGAAAAATAGATTATAAAACGAAATTTGAAAAATGATTCCACGCCTGAATGTCAGCCCACATATTTATAGGAGCATCCTAAAGAGAAGTACTTTAGGCTTGGCTATATAAGAAATCATTACTATCTAGGTACTCAGAAGTCTTAATAGCCAAGACTTGTTACCTTGCTTGAATGAAAAACTCCTAGCAAGGTAAATTTCCCTCAAGACTATTTAAAGCAGGATACTATTATAGTATGACAAATGAGTATCAAACAACATGGTATATTTCTCGGCTAAAAAGCAAGAATCCTACTTTTCATGGATACTAGTAAGTATTATTAATCGGTACCAACTAATGACTTGCCTTGGTCAATTAACCTTTTTCAAGTTCTTCAATGCTTATAGAGAAACTTGCAGTTGAAGACTTTTCTCAAAAACCTCCTCATAGACAATCTAATCCAATAAATCAATTAGTTTAGCGGTGGACCTAGGTGACTAAACCAAAATTAGCACTGGCTTAGCTCATCTCATCAAATAATTTAATCTGATCAAGAAAAGAAAGCTAAAGGTTCAATTATAGGAGTTAAGGCTAAAACTTGAGCAATAGACTAGAGAAAATGCTTAATTATTATTGGAGTTTTAGTAAGATTTTATTTTTAATATATTTTATTATTAGTATTTTTCTATTTCTAGAAGTTAGAATTATCGATATGTCGTAACACATTTTCTTCATTTATCATGGCGAGTTATGGATAAATTTATTATTTTCTTAATGTGGGAGTCATCCTCCACTATTTATCTTTTAATCTTGTTTTATAAAATGGAACATGAATAACTATTTTCCCATCCCAAAAACTGTGTAGTATCATAATCCAAATTTGCCTTCAAAACGGAATCCTAATATTGTCCAAAGGTCCTCCATGGATTCTATGCCCCTTTTGGGTTTCGATACAGTCACAATTAGAGCTTGTTGGGAAGGCAATGACTAGATCACGGCAGACACCTCTCAATACAGTCGCAATTAGAGCTTGTTGGGAAGATAACGACTGACCATAGGAAGAACGACTGGATCTTAAAAGACCCCTCGCAATATAATCACTACTAGATCCAGCTGGGAAGGCAACATATGGATCGTGGCATTCAGATACCCGACTTCATGCAACATTTGTTATTTTTTCCTCGG